>CATIWK010387431.1:0-21549 GCA_949634005.1 Mallotus japonicus
CAGTGTTGCATTCTGCTTTATATTTTTCAGCTTTTGCTAAATCTCTTTCTTTCCTAGCATTCAAAGAAGATGCCCAAATCTCTAAACATGAGCCTATTTTTTCAAATTTTGATTCTTTTTTAACTCATATACTTCTAGGAATAAAATTATCTGCAGCATGCTTTCCTTTGGATTTTTCAGTCTCTATGACATGAACACCTTTGTTAAGAAATTCATCTTCATTTAAGTGCTCATCATCTGAAGTATCAGGCAATTGAGTGGAAGCATGACGTAAATGTCTAGTACCAGTAAATTTATTACAAACTTGATCAAGCATCTCATAATTCTTGCAACCACTTTTATTAAATAACTTAAATATCTTGTTCTTCTACAATTAAATGTATTATAACCAAGTTAATTAACCACAGACAACAATTATATCTTATACATTTAAATGTTAAAGATATAATTTATTACCTAATTAAACATTTGCCAAACATATTCTGTAGTAAATACAATGTTTGAACTTGAATCATAAGTAATACATGTGTTCCTGTAACCAAGCAGGGGCTTTAAATAAAAAATTTAGAATGGAAAATTTCTCAAATCAATAAGAGGAATATGAACAATAGATTTACTTCAGTTGTATGACTAATATGATCATATATTGAGGTCTTCAATTAGGTCCATCCACCATAATTTATTGGTCCAAATAAAGAAGTACATGCACATGTCTTCCTGCTGCCTTGCCCAAGATTCAGATGGAAGAAAAAGGGTCATAAATTTTGCCTAGCATTGAAAAAAAATCCACACACCATTGAACACATGTAATAGGTAGGAAAAAAAATCCTTGTGATTCCTAAATCAATCCTGGGAAAAAAATTATGTTAAACAACAAAATTGTTACAATAATAAATTTTAACACCTTCACACTATAGCTCGCATGTAAAGTCCTGAAAAATTTAAATGAAACTCTGCTCAACTCCTTTCTCCCTAGTACAAGAGAAATGAGCCGTAAAGTATGGTAGACAAGATGAACTTAAAAATAACAATGCATTCATTAGCTAAAAGCATTTTAACTTATAAATCCTAGCAATATATGACCTATATAAAGCCTAAAACTATTATATAACACCTTCAAAAATATTATATAGAGTTAAAGTTGGAATTTCAACTTGATTATTGAAATTCTTACAGGAACACAGCAAAAAAATTTTCCATTCTTATAATCTATTTATTATTATTAGATTATTTTCTATTTTATTAGTTTAGTAGAACATCAATTTGTATCTATATTTATATTTGTATATATATTTTTCTTTTTTTAAATATATATGTATATATATATTATTAACTTTGGCCTTTAGCCATGTACGTATATATATCTTAGTATATATATTTTCTATTGTTTTTTATAATTATCATAACTTAATTTCTTTTTAATTTTTTATGTAAAAAACAGGTAGTGGACAAGCAAAAAAAAAAAGAAATATATTGTCGATTGAAGCATAATTATTGGCCTATCCCTGTAATGCACTAACTCCTAACAACTTGAAAAAAATTCTTCAGTAACATATTCATGTATAAGCATATGTTCATTATCTTTGAAAGGAACTAATATGTACAACTGCAAGAATTTATTTATAAAAAGTGCTTAGGGTTAAAGATGATAGTTTGGATCCTCCAAACAAGTGCATGTTATTGCATTGTAGGTAAGGAAAAAAAAAATAGAGCAAGGAACAATTTTATGTGTACTTATAGGATGAAAGCACTAGGAAATAATTCACATATATATATATATATATGCCAACCTTAACTTGGGCTATATGCTCACTGCTAGCAACACAATCCGAAGAAACAGAGAATGGGAATATGGAAACCAATAAGTTGTAAAGAGTTCAAGTGTTCAAAGGATGTTTGGTCTTCTATTCAGGAAACCAAGTGCTTGTAGATCTAAACACAAAATTCAAGTATGAAAAATCAAACAAGAATGTTGATGATACGAACGTGGTTAACCTGCACCAAACCTATATTCAATCTTGATGTCTTTTGCCAAAGATCGTTCAATAAATCAAGCGAGAAATCTCTAACTCCCAACAAGACCCTTAAATAATTCGTACTTAAGAACTTTAGTTACAAAGAATTAAAGGTCATTCAATGAAAACCTAATATTGAACTAAGCCAATTCCAAGTTTAAATTGAAATAAGCCAATTTCAAGTTTAAATTGAACTAGGTTTGAAAGTATCAAGCCTTCACTTGATAAATTCACAAAGTTCTTTTAAGAACCAAAGAAATGACTCTAACCTCTCAAATAAATTGATATTAATCAAAGAAAATTCAATAACCCTGTTTTACAGCCCTAAACAAACTATTTATAATGTTATTAGAACAAAGGGTAAAATAGACATCAAAGACTGCTGAAAAACTTGCATAAGAAGACCCTAAATTTTAAGATGGTTCCGTCACGCACGACCATGCTTAAATTATGCACGGCCATATGTAATTCTAAGTATAAAACATAACAATCAGGCATGGCCGTGTATAAACACATACACTGTCTTGTTTGACACTTTCGCCCAAAAAGATGATCGAATTTGCCAAAATGGTCATATCACACTTATTGTCATTTGTAAAGCTATAAATAGAAATAAGATTTTTAGTAATCGAAGGAACAACAAGAATATCTTTTAGCAAAAATTTTGAATTATAACCTATAATCTCCTTTTGTCCCGGATGAGTAACGGGAAGTTGACAATCATTTCCAATTTTAATAGTGTCAACACTAGTGCATGGAATGGATGAATCAAAGTGCCCGTCGAATAAGTCATGTGGTGAGTAGCATCAATATCAGCGAGCCATGCAAAAATCGAAAGATTTGGCTCCTGAATATGTATTCCAGCATATGGTTGTCCATCACTGAGATTAAAAGGCTGACGAGGATAGTTCTTTGCCACATGATAATATCCATCACATAATTGGCACTGTACAGGACCTTCACCAAGAATAGATATGGCTGAATGAGAATGTGAAGAACAATAACAGATTTGTGAACTAGTGTACCATGAATGGCATGGAGAAAATTTATTAAAGAAATTATTTCTACCACAAGAGTATGATCCATAATTTTCCACGTCAACCTGAATTAAAAGAAGGCCTGTATCCTTAATTCCTACACCAGAACAATTAGTTCTCCACCCCTTTGATGTCCACCGCATGGATTACTGCCTCGCCATTGTAAGTGCCTCGGCGTCGTGATATAAGAAAAGCTTGTGAGCTATCAGCAGAATTAGTATTTTGATTATGCTGAATTCAACTTTCATGAGTTAATAGGAATGAACGTAACTGCAAAAAGGTGGGGAGAGGCTTCCTTGCTGACATCACTGTAATAACATTAGAATAATTAGATGGGAGACCAACAAGTATATGTAGAATGACATCTCTTTCATCAATTGGATGACTAATAGAATATAACGAATTAGATATAGATTTCACATGATTCAGGTATTCCACCATCGAGAAACTTCCCTTTGAGGCTTGATTGAAATCAAGTTTTAAGTTGGAGATATTTTGCATTAACATGATCATGAAAGAGATTTCAATCTTACTCTACGTCTCATATGCAGTAAAATGTTCACCATGACGAAGAACATGTTTGAGAATCTCAGAAGATACGTAGCCAAGAAATAACAACAAAATCAACTTCCATAAGAGAAATGTTGAATTAACTAAAACAATACTATTAGAATCGGTATGTGTTTGTGAAGGACAAGATGAAGAACCATCAATATGATCATAAACATGATGAAGAACCATCAATAATAGGCAGAAGGAAAAGAAAGGCAGGCCATTGAGCTGGGAATGAATTCATAATTTCTCTTATCATTGTCTTACAAGTAAAAGCACTGTACCATACTGTCATGAAACGTAAACCCTTATATATCCAGGTTAATCAATCAGATTTACAATGAGAATCCATCAGAGTGCGTTTTCTTCTAGAGAATATAACAGCAAATTTTATAGTCTACACAGCTGGCCACTCTTACAACAACATAAATCAGTTGCTGCAATGAACTATTGTCTTCACTCAAGATAGAATTGTTCACGAAAATTTCCATTTTAGCATACGGCATACATCCTCATTTAACAGTAAAAACTTGTAGGACCATTTTCTGTTAAAAACGGTATTTGTATACACCTACATGGTGATATGAGAAACACATTACACCTTCCCACCATCTATCAACCATCAGATCATCAGTTCACAGAACTTCTGTGACAGAAGAACCAGTTCTGCAGTATCATCCTCATTGAAACTGGATGGGCTCTCCAAGGCAGATGTACATAGTACATAAAGCAAGAAAATTTAGCAGGTACCATTGCTTGATTATTTATGACTGCAAGAAGTTGAAATTTACCATGCAACTGAGAGAAAACAAATGTTTTTTGACTGCAAATAACTCACACTTAAATAATGTAAAACAACTCATTGCTGAGGACAGTCAATACGTGATTAGTCAGACAATGATCATCAGGCAGGTCAGCATCTAGAAAGAATAAGTCTCCTCCTCAAGAAGCAATGGCACTGCAATTCCATATTTCAATCCTCAACATAAACCAAAAGACCAAATAAGACACCTGTAGGTCAAAAGTCAATTACCACCCTTTATATTAAGAATCTAATTACCTTTATTTATTTGCATTTCATCATTTAGGCCCAATTGCTAGTCTTTCTGAGTGTGTGACAAGTACCTGTTAACATTTTGACCATTCATATTAATTTTGATGTTTTTTTCACTGTTATAGAAACCATAAATATGGCTCAAAAGAAAGTTATAAAAAGCCAAAGAAAAGACATTATCCCTAAAGGAAAAGAATATCATATGTCTGCTGCAGCTGCACAAGAAACATTTCACATTTTCCCTTGGTAACACTTTCCAAGACAAACAACAGATTATCAATATCCCTCACCGGGATTTCAAACACAAGTTTTTCTTTATCTTTTGACTGAACCAAGAAATGTTGATCAATCCAAATAAAAAAAATATATAAAAGGATAAAGAAGATATAAGACTTATGAATTAAAAAGAAAATTAGATTGCATAGAATGAAATTTGAACCCAGCTTTGGGAAAGTAAACTTAAGGATCTGGCAAAAACAAAAGACTTCTTTCATGGGTAAATTCTATGAACGGTACCAAAACTTTGCACTTGATTACAAAATGGTACCATAACTTCAATTTGTATCTTTTTGGTTCCTTAACTTCAATTTTAGTTTCACCGGGATGTCACCCACAAAAATCCGGCCAATTTTGATGATGTGGCCACCGGAATTGCCACGTCATATGCCACATCACGTGGAGAAAGAAAATACTTGAGCTTTGTGCTTTTTTTAATTTTTTTTTTTCCCAAAATACTTATGATTACAAATGGAGAAAGAAAACATGGAGATTGCAAATTTAGTATTGTTATGAATTCTCTGATTGTTTGATTTGAAAATTAGAAGTTTGGGGACCTTACTTGTAGTTGTGGAAAAAAAAAAAGGAAACAGAGACCAAACCAGCTTGATGAATGATGGAAGAATTGATAAAACATGCTTCTCAAGGGCTTAACACCTTTACTTGTAAGCTTTTGTTAACAAAAGTCACAATGTTGAATTACTTACTTGACTCCAATTAAAATTTAAAATCAACATTAACTTCTTTGTTAGAATCAGAGGGCTTATCTGGGTTTTGGCCCCAAACTTATAAAAATAGTCGTCATCTATGAATATAATAGGGACTTTTTCAGAAATAACCAAAAAAGAGAAAATATTTACAAAACTGCCGTTGACCAAAAAACATTTCCAAAACTACAAAAATGCGGAATTAGTTTTTCAAAAATACGGCTTTACAGTCCTTTTCGTTCTTTCTTCTTCTTTTCATCTCTCTTTTTTTTGGTTATTTTTTTTGTTTTTTTTTTCTTGGTTTGTTTTCAGTTTTTTGAGCTTGTTTTTGTTGCGGTTTTTATTTTATTTTTTCGTGATTATTTTTTTGGTTGTTTTTGGTTATTTTTTCGATTTTTTTTCGTTTATTTTTAATTGTTTGAGCTTGTTTTTGTTGTGATTTTTGTGATTGTTTTAATGGTTGTTTTTGTGGTTGTTTTGGGTTATTTTTTTTTCTTGGTTCATTTTTAATTTTTTTTAAGCTTGTTTTGTGGTAGTTTTCTGGTTGTTTTCATAATTGTTTTTATGGTTTTTTTCAAAAAATCTAGAAAAAAAAAACCAAAAAAACAACCAAGAACCCAAAACGGGTAGAAAAACAATCAGGAACCAAAAACAACCAAAACAATGGTTGTTTTTGTGGTTGTTTTGGGTTATTTTTTTTAAATTTTTTTGGTTCATTTTCAATTTTTTGTACTTGTTTTGTGATAATTTTCTGGTTGTTTTAACTGACAAAAACCCAAAAACAACCACCAAAACAACCAAATAAACAACCAAAAAACGTTGTACAAATGAAAAAAGAAAAAAAAAACCACAAACCAACCAGAAAAACAATAAATAAACAAATAAAATAAGCAGAGAAAAAAATAAAAAATAAGGGAATGAATAATAATATCAAATAAAATAGTTATGAAATAATAATACTAATAATAATAATAACAAGAAGAAAAACAAAAACAAGAATGAATAATAATAACAAAAATAAAATAGCTATGAAATAATAATAGTAATAATAATAATAACAAGAGGAAGAACAAGAACAAAAATAAGGAAGAACAAGAACAAATAAAGAAGACCGTAAAAATGAAAAAAAAAAAAGGTGAAGATGAAAGCGCTTGGTTAAGTGTGGAAAAAAAAACTAACGGAAAGTAAGCATGCAAAAAGGTGGTCAAACCATAGTGAATCCTGTAATTATCTTAATATAATACAAAAGGTTATGGTAGTAGAGAGCCCACTAATAAGATATTGAATATATCTACTGGGAGGAGTGGTTCCAAGTCTTATTACATGAATTTTTTTTTTAAAAAAAAAAAGAAAAAAGAAAAAATTGAACAAGAAAATAAAGTTGGTAGGTGCTGTGCACTATATTCAATTTGAGACCTCAATTTTGAGAATTTTTTTTTTTTTAATAACTCCTATCAAAGGTGCAATGATCGTCAATAAGCCACTGGTTGGTCATTTTTCTAGGCTAGAATTTATAAGCTAAACAAAACTGCTTTCACTTTCCATAACCAAAATGGAAAGAGTGTAAACCTATTCCTCCAATTAAGAAAACTTACTTTTTGTGAAGACTGAATATGAGAAAAACAAAGACATCCAAAGAGCTCAATTTCAGGAAAATGTACCTTCTCATTGCTGCCTGTTGAACATTTTGAAATTTTGCAGCTTCAATTAAAATAGAACAAAGTTCTATATAGTCTCATGTTTCCCTAATAGTTCATAAATATTTGGTTCATAAAGTGGCCACATCTGAGTTATACTTTTCTCTCATCATTGGAAAGAGAGTTTAAGTGGCATAGGATAAATTGTCTTATAAAAAACAAATCACTCCAAACATCTTCAAGGCAGAAAATCATAAGAAAAAAAGCTTGCCTAAAAATGACATCTCGAGGGGTTATGCCACCCAATGATCATTTTCTTGTCAAATTTCTCTATATTCGTATTAAACATATTGGCTATATCCATCAAGACAAGAAGAGTACCACAGAATAGTTTAACATCTTCTAGTTTTTATTACGAGTTCAAATTCAAAAAGCATTTAGGATTCAAAATTTTAAGGTTTTAGATTTTATTTGGTCTATAAACATTTGCAATGCTTTTCAACTCAGATATCAATCTAATACGAAGGTTTAAGTTCGTTTAGTATAAGTATATATAATTTAATTTAAATATAAGTTTCAGGAAATAGTATTAAATAAATATAATTTAATAATTTTCTTCCTTTTAATTTGTGTATAAGATAAGACATTTCATTGATCTTCTCAGCCACCACAAGTGCTACCACTACTGCTCCTCTCTTTCTTTTTTTTTTCCTTTCTACCACCACGATGGCTTTTGTTGTTCATCTCTGCCGCTACCACCACCACTACCTCACCACCATCGCACCATGACTATCACTATTACCAACATAGTTGTGTAAGCTTTGTTTTTTTAATTGAAATTAGAAATTCTAGATTTTCTAGTTAATTAATTGAGTTTTTTTTCAGTCCCAATTAAGTTATTGTTTGTAGATTTACATAATAAAGTTGTTGTACAAGTGAATTTGGAATGAATTAATGAGTTACAACTGCAATTTCATGTTTTACTGTGATGTTTGTTTAGTAATTTTGCTGCAATTTCAGTTTATACGTTTCAGTGTTTGCCTTTCTCTTGGAATAAAGGGCTTGTATAACGGGCTTGAGATCTTTTTTTTTTTTTTTTTTTTTTTTTGAGGCTTTTAACAAACAAGCTTAAGCTCAGCTCGAATGTCTATCAAACAGAAACAGGCCGATGATGAGCCAAGCTCAAGTTTGTCAAAAGCTTAGCTTGAGATTGAGATTGTAAAAAAATTTCGAGCTAGAGCTTTCATTTTGAATGAGCAGAGCCTAAGCTTTCAAACGCTTGGCTACATTACAACCCTACGATTCAGAGGGCCTAATTCTCAAGCTGTCCTGCATCATTTCTCTGACTCATTAGGCAAACATGCAGTATTTGGGCTCAGCATTGTGAAGAACTACAACACGAATGGATAAAGTTTGTCAACAAAATCATGCTGGACAGCTAAACACATCATAAGACCTAATACAGTTAATTCTTCTCAAACAGAGATCATAGATCCATTTTACAAGACAGCTAACTAAAGTTCCTCAGAGGCTGATAGAAACAAGCACAATACATGGACATGCACAGAGATAACATAAACAGGAGAACACACACACATAAGTTACAAAAGTCTATAGAAATGTATGCTAACCTCTTTACGTGGATATCTCTTTACTTGGATATTTCTGTCGTCATACTAGGAAATGATGGTCTCACATATTCTTGCTGAGAAATTTCAGCTCTGAACCACTCTGAAACCTTCAACATTAAGCGAAAATAAGAGAAATGTCAAAATCAAAATAAGAATACATATTTTATATAAGTATGGGTATAAATATCGATAAAAAATAAATCTCCCTTTATGGTATACTTATCTACAATAACTATTAGATGTAGGTTTCCAATAAATTTTGATTGCATGAGAGCTTGGGTGTTTCAAGTAACCACATGTGCTTTATGCTAACAAAACTTATTAGTAGTATACAATTAGGGAAAATTGCAAATTCCCCCCTGTGTTTTGGCCTAATACACTGCTTCATCCCTGACATTTTAAAAAATATTATTCATCCTTGTATTTTATTAAAAATAGAACTCATTAGTCCTTCTGTTGGGGATGAAGTAGTACAAGGATGAATAAATATTTTTTACAATGTCAGGGATGAAGCAGTGTAATAGACCAAAACACAGGGGGAAATTGCAATTATCCCATACAATTATGTGTTCTCATTTCTTGGTCTGTATACATATATCTTTAATCTATGAAGATATATCAGAAAAGCTACCGACAGATTAAACACTGATAAGAAGTAAAATTATTGACATTAATATAAAACCACAAAAGTCGAGAATGCTAAAATTTAGCATGAAAGTTTTGACACTTCAAATAAGTGAATATATATATATAAGAATCGGAAATCCTACAAACTTCCCTGAATGCAAGTAACATACTGATAAATTAAGCCACGTGGCACAAATACATTTGAACTATGTGCTTGTGCGGGTGAGATAATTTTTTACCATTCAAGTTTCAATATCCCTTAAATTCAATTTCAACTTCATGTTGCCAGCTTGAACTACTATTTCATCTTTAGATTGATCAACTCTTAAAACTGTTGCCTTCCTTCCTAGGGATGAAACTTGCACCATTTCACCAATCTGAGGAAGCTCAACCCTTCTTACTGTAGTGACAGTAAATAAAAAAAAAATTAAATCTCACATCTTTTTTGTAAATAAAAATAAAGCTGGCATAAAAGTCAAAGCTAGATGTTTCACATGATGAAATCTGCAAATAGACTATAGCCAACAGACCACTGGACCCAGCAGAAGATATATTTCATCAGATTTTTTAGCATACCTGATGATGATTGTGTTTTAATTCCAATGGCAGACGAACTTTCACCAGCCGTAATATGTCCACTGCAGCTATCCTCTGTGGTGAACTGGTCAATTTTCAAAGTCTGTACGTTCACTGTAGGCGGCTGAGAAGGTTTTGTTATATATGCACGATGTTGTCGCACTTTCTTGTGAAGGATAGAACGTGCCATTGCTGCAACCTCAGTTATTTCTTGCATCTTCCTGTGCCTTTGACCAGAACCATGCTCAATGATTTTCCTTCTGGCCAGCACTAGTTTTTCGTGAAGATCTCTTGACAGCCTACAATTAAAACAGCAACAACAAACAAGAAAAGACAACAAATGAGCATCTACAAGCTTAGACTGCTGATTGCAGAAAAATGGGCAAACTTTTGACACAGAGAATTGAAATAAGGTGTCAACACACAAGAGTCCCTGATGGAGTTCAATATTAGAAAATGTATTTTGCAAAAATAATGATTTTGTTAAAGTTTCTTTGAAAAAAATACTAGTCAGCTAAAAATATTTGAAGGAAAGAAAAAACCAAAAACAAAAGGATAACTCTCATTTTTATAACAGTTGTAAGAAAAGCAAATAGGAACATCCAAGAAAATACCTAACATGACGTTGTGACTCATATAAGAGCTCTTGAAAGTCTTGCTTGAATTTTTCCATATCAATTATGACCTGTAAAATTTATGGAAAATGTACTCAACATTTGAAGAAACAATGAAATGATCATCAAGGAAAGAGAAGTTGAAAATGAAAAGCTCCAATAAAAATACATCTCATATCCTTCTTTAAAATAGTAGTGTGACCACAACCTATATCCATGATAAGATGGTAAAAGTAACAAACTTCTGTTAAAACTCAGATTTAAGCACCATGCAATAGACTAAGTCTCAACCCCAACCCCATCTGGATGACTCACAGATAAGTAGCAACAGGTTGCAAAAAAATGCACAGGGTATAAAATAAGATATTTCTAGAGACAGTAGAAAAACAAAAACATGATAGCTGAAAATAAGTTTTAAACTTGGAAAGAAAAACCAACTTACTACGGGTAATCTTTGTTACCTCATTTATCTCTGCACTAGCAGCACCATATAGTTCTCGAGCACTACAAATAACTGTGTCTGGTAGCCCCAATTTTTCAGATATGTTGATGGCATTTGAGCGACCTATGCAAAGAGTCAGATTTTAATATGTGAACTAATGCTAACTGGAAAATACCAATTGCTGCAAACACCAGCAACCAAAAACTTCATGGTATTTTAATCTTTTAGGTGGACAACAGGGAAAAAATCAGTAGCTTTTGTAATAAAAATAAATGAGTTTTAAGAATAAACAATTACAATTTTAGTAGAGAAGCTCATTCTGAAATGCTTAAATTAGAAGTTACTGCATGTCAAAAGAGTAATAAAGACAATGTTTCTGAAAACCACATTTATCATGCCAAGCCCTTAACACTGCATGTTGTCTGATCTGAACACCCAAATGACCACAGTGAAAATAATACCCAAGTTATGGCTCAAATGAACTGAAGCATCACTTCATACATCCAATAATATTAAATAATCATAAACAAAGAGGGCAAACCTGGTATTCCCCAGAGAATGTTGTAAGTTGGCTTTAGTTTCACCTCATCAAACTCCATACAAGCATTTTCAAAGGCACCATTACTGTCAAACAAAAAAAAAAAAAAATTCATGTTAAACCAGCATAGAGCAGGCAATCAAATCTGTCACATATCAATCCACAAACAACATATTTATTAGGGCTAAACTAACATGATTCACTATTGGTATTAATTGATTTACATCTTTACTAATATCACTACATGCCTGTATTTCAGAGATTTAAGTTCGCCATGATGTGTTGTAGCAATTGTCAATAAAGCACCAGTGTCAGCAAATGACTCAAGCAGTGACATCCCCAGTGCAGCTCCTTCGAGTGGATTGGTCCCCGCACCTACCTTAAATATGTAAGATGTACACAGTAATATGTTATTTATTGGGCTCTTTAGCTTGTGAGGTCAGTTGTTTAAACTCTAGCACCACAATGTCATTTCACCCAGTAGTAAAATATCAGTTACTATGATAGTCACCAAACAAAAGGATAAAAAGAAACAAAGAAAAGAATTTTGGAACATACTTCATCCAGGAGCACGAGTGACCGATTTGTCGACTGACATCGAATGTCCTGCACAATGATTCAACTAGATTGTTTAAAATTTCTCTCCTCAGATGAACAAAAACAATTTTAAAAGAAGATGCCACAGACTGTTGAACAGGGCATATAGCAGATATCTTTTTAAACGTTTGAAAGCCTTTAAATTTAATAAGCTATGATGGTTGCAAGGTCAAAATAAAGCATGTCTTTAATTAACTCAAATGCAAATGATTCTAGTTTACAGTGAGAAATCATATTGGAAATTCTGTTAATCAGATGCAAAAATTAATCTGCATCAAGAAAGAACTGTGCATTCAGAGTAAATAAATCTTTTAAGTAGTTTACAGAGCCCTGGAATGCATATCCTCTGCGGCAGTTAATGGTAATATAAGGAAAAAATTAGCTGCAAATGATTCTACTTACACTTATTTGCTTTAAGTGGCCAGAGAATGTAGATAAAGACTGGGACAAGGACTGTTCATCACCAATATCAGCTAAGATATAATCAAACCAAGGAAGTTGTACAGATTCAGAACACAAAACATGAAGACCTGCAAAGTTGAACAGAATATGACAATATTAAGATCTTCTATCAAGGATAAATCTGTAGCAAATGCTAACGCCTTCCAATATGTAATCAGTCAGTTCTACCATGAACTAAATTGCAGATTATATTGCATAAATTTCCATCATCAGGATAGAAGTTAATTAGTTCAATTCATTTGGAATTAGAAATTTAAGTACTTTTCACCTTAATAACTGGTTTCTGATGATCATTATAGCTATATGCCACATCATATATGCATGAAAGCAACACAAATGCAAGAGTGAGAAGACACCAAAATATGTCAGTCACATGAACATGACCTATTAGCTCCCTCCATTAAACAAAGAAACAACAATAAATCAACCTGATTTTGCCATCATAGCAGCCAACCCAACTGTCTTTAAGCAAATAGTTTTTCCCCCAGTATTAGGGCCAGTTATAACCAGGACTCTCGTTTTCTGGGAAATAAAAAAATCAACTGGAACAGGATGAGCTTGTTCCAATGCAGACACCTGACAGTCATGAGTAGATTTTCCTCTCAACCAAAGCAGATTTATAATTCACTAAAGATGTAACAATTTCAAGAAGAATGAAACCATAATGAAATTTACAATTAACAAATAATATAGTAATCAATATATATATATATATATATACACACAACAAACCTGTGTTTTTATGGATGAAAAGACTACATCTGATCCTCCTTTCAACATACCATTATCCCTTTGTAGATTTTGCTACAAACACAGCAGGAATCAACAGTAAATAAACAAAAGAGTCAAAACTGAGTGATTTTATAAAAACTTTTTCAACTTGCCAAAAATTCAATTTTTTCCCAATTTGCAATAAGGCATATGCTTTGCAAATGAATAAATTCTTCCCATGATTTAGTTATTGGGTCCAATTTCTTTCACGCTCCATAACACATTTAATCATGTTATGCCTAAAATTAGGTTACAGAAAACTTGACGGCGGCCTACTACCATTTGCCTATTCCTCTGGATCTATCCTTCTGAGATGACCAAAATGACCCTGGCCACAATTGCACCCTATAACTAAAGTGTTGTCTGAAATTGGTCACTTTGAAGATCAAACCATAAGTGAAATTTGGGAAAAATATCAGGGCTTTTCATGTTCAACCCAATGAATATAAATTCACAAGTTAAGCTTGCTAGTCTGATGTAACTCTTACAGAGTTCGAATTTTTTGCATCCTTCCGTGCCTTCTGAAGATTTTGCCTATGCTGCTGAAGCAATAAAGGATGATAAACTTTAGGCATATACAAGATCCATTCTCTGTTAAGGGGGAATGATTCCTTCAAAGATTTCATCTCTGCTGCTTCAGCAGTAAACAATCCATCCATGTCTTCTGGTAGATATAAATCAGGACATGCACCTCCAAATGAAAGACCATAGGTTGCCCGAGCATTAATCTACATTTAAAGAACCATACTATGAAATAATTCACTGATATATGTAATCACAGAACATGAGATGAGGCATTAAAACGCAATGCATATTACAATTATGCGTGCAACATATTATGAAGGACCATGTGCTGTGGCTTGCATGAGAAATTACTCATTCCAAGCATTTATGAACTTCAGGTAACAAAAGGCACCATCATTGGTTTTAATCCTATGGAAGTACTCAAATCAATAGTAAACATGACAATCATACAATCAGACAGAAATGTTCAGCACATTTCTGTACCACTTAATATAAGGTTAAATTAAAGGATTCCATTAAACAGAATTTAAGCAAAATTACAACTTCAGAAGATTTTGCCTTGAATTAGAACATATAAAAAATGAGGATGGCAATGACTATAAGTACACCAGGACATTTACTTTTCTCAAAAAGAGAAAGCAGAGATGCAAGCACCTACCATATCTAGTTGAATTACATTGTTCAATAGTTTTTCAATGTCATCAAGATCCTTTTGCATCTGCACAAATTAAAATAAAATGAAAACATGATAACTGAAAGGAAGATATGAATACATGCAAATTCCACCAGACAATGACAGCAACCTTTTCTGTTAACATCATAAGCACATCTGCCTCTGCCTTTGTCACCGATGCTCTTGCTCTTTGCAACTCATCATTCAAAGGAACTGCTGAGAGTGGCTCTAAAATGCTTCCTGTGCCTGAATCACTACAGTAGCATATTATCCTTCAGGAATGGAATATTTACACTTTCATGGGGTAAGCTCCCATAAACAAAAATCTAATTGGCAGAAAAGATTGATGTGGAAAAAAGAACAAACAGAAGTTTTCTTCAAATTTATTTTACCATATCTTCAGAATTTATCAAACATGATTTAAAGTACCTCAGTTGCTAAACTTGAATTCACAAAAGCTTAATGTTTATATCATGTCAATGCTTCATGATAGTTTCTTGAGAAGTTGTATTTCTATGTGCAGTTTAATGTAACAAAATTACAAATAATCTCTTTCCAGGTTCATTTTTTAACATTTGCAACTTGCTAGAAAAATATCCAAAATCCATATTCATAGGTTTATAATTTGACGAGTATTCAAATACAGAAAAAATGAGAGTTGAAAGAACTTATCAACAGAGTTTCCCTATGATCATTAATTTTAGTCACAGTAAACCATTCATCCCTTCATTTGGGTCAATATTAGAACACGGGATAGCACCCCTGTGACACTAGGTAATGATATTGTAACTTGTATCATGATAGCATCATAGAAGCCCCATGATAGCATCATAGAAGCCCAACCATCATCTGATTATTAGATAACTACAACAGGAAGTATGTTTGTTTTCTTCCAACGAGAGACAGAGCAGTTGCCTTTTTAGATCCACTTACATCAATAAAGAAACCAATCTCTCTCTCCCTCTCTCTCTCTCTCTCTCTACAACTCTCAAAGTGTGAAGCAATATGACCATTTGCAACTACTGTGGACTGGTATGAAACTAATTTTACGCACCTGGACAACAACAAACCCTTAAAACTCGTCAGCTGGTTGGTCCCTGATTTTAAACACCATCTCCCATCAATGTTACTCACTTCCTGAACCAATAATGTTACAGTGGCAGGGACCAAAAACATATAGATACAGAAAAACATATCAAGACCCATCTTACCAGAAAGGATGCTTCTTTATGATTCCTAATAATGCTGTCCATTAACTGATGTAACTGAGAAAAAACAATAATACAGTCAAAACTAAGGAAGTGTCAATGAAAAGGTAAAGCGACTTCAATATTAGCTAAAATTATTGAGACTGGATATAGCTGCTTTTCTTTTACCCAAGATTCACTTAGAAGCTAATATATCTATTCATATGCGCGCATATGGTGATTCAAATCATTATTCAGAAAAATGATGTGAGATCAGGTTAACAAATATTCCAAAGAATGCTGCACTTGATTATGAAGATAAAGTGCATAATAAGACACGGAAAAAGGAAGTATGTAGAATAGAGGTCACTCGTATGGGGCAACCAGAAATCATTACATGAAAGGCCAACGAGCCCTCTATAGGGTTTAAGGCCCAAGAAAAGTTTAATGTGAAACAGAGAAGAGACCACCTATCTCAATTGGATTTTACAAGCACTGCAAAGAACTTGACAACCGAAGAAAATCATTTTCAATATCTGACTGGAGGAAAATAGTCTATATGTATAATACAAAATTTAAGGTTCAGCAAATCCTTGCCCAAACTTCTCAACAGAAATCCAAAATAAATATCAAATTGAGAAAAAAATGTGCAATTGATATTTGTAAGACATCCTGCTAAACAAGCATGCCAAAGATAAAGGTAACACAGTGCTATAAGATTCTTTAAGAAAATATAATATGTCAACATATTATTGACTACATGTCCAGCTAAGTCTCTGATTAGTAATTCTTAATCACTTTCTTTAAAAAATTGTGCAAAAACGTGAAGTCCAATGCAAAATGGCTGGAAAGGGAAACAAAGATATAATGTACCTTTTTCTCAAGTATTTGAACTTGATCGCGTGATCGTTTCAGGGCAGAACTCTAAGCCAGGAAAGCAAAGCTCCAATAAGACCAATGAACATGACAGCAATCACATTGGATCAAGGAAAAATTGTGTAACAAAGTTACTAGTATGTGGAATTAGTCAGTAAGGAAGAGGAACGAACAGCAGAATCTTTGACAGAGGCATCATCACCTATAACTTGATGTACATTCCTAACTAATGGTCGATTTGTAGCCAGTTCCATTATCTGCAAGTGATACATATTTAAAAACAACATAAGAAACAAGAAGCAAATGTATTTAAGGAGAAAAAGAGAAAAGAGATTAATAACAACTTGATTTTATCACCATTTGGGAAAGAGGCATAAAACGATTGTACCAATCGGCATCTTCCTTGATTGCAGCTTGAAGATTAAGCTGCAAAAGATCAGCATACTCTAGCATTGCGGCTACCGAAATGGCTTCGCTTGCACTGACCAGCAAACCTCTCCGAGCATTTTGAATAGCAGATTTCACCTTTTCAAAGATTAAAAAAAAAAATCTATGACATTTTTTCTAAAAAAAAAAATCTTTGTTTATTCAGATGAAATAGCAGCGCATATGGAATATAAAGAAAATATGAAGCAACAAACCAAAAGAAGGTCGATGCCAGTAAAGTCCAAGTGGCAAGCACCATGTTTGTGCATTTCCACAGCCGCATTAGTTTCTTTCAACAGCATCAAACTGTCCTCGTAGTTCCTGTCCAGTGACCATAATTGCACCTGCAATCCATCAAAAGCTAATGTTTAAATTTCTCGCTGTTCTAAATATCTTGACTGCAACTGAAACTGAAAGACAGCAACCTTGGTGGCTTGGCGACCCAATGAAGTGCCGGCAAAGGAAGCGACCAAATCACAGAGCTTATCCCATTCCAATAATCTCAGACTTTCATACTGAACGCCGCCATCTTGCTTCTGCTGCAAATTATAAATTTTATTGGTGAAACCTCCATAACTATTCTTCCTCAATCTGATACTGTTGCTACTACTGCGTTTAATCACTGGAAATGGAGTGAATACTGTTATCCAGCTCCCAAATGCCCCCCGCAGTACCATTATAATTTGATGGTTAAATCAGGATGAAACTGGCAAAAAAATTTGCGATTGTATTCAGATAAGAGCTGGGTATTGCGACTTGCGAGCGAGTGAACCACCTGTATGAAAAACTTCATAAACTGAATTTTTGGCATCGGATCAATAATTTTTTTTGGATATTACTAAAAAAATAAAAAAAAAAACCCAATTTTGCATACTTTCAAATAAATTTTTATCCAATTTTTTCTTTCAAATATAACCACAACTTTTAAAATATTATCGACTGTATTGATAATACTCAATTTTTTGTTGAAATTTCATATACCTAATATGTTAAGTTGAATTTATATAGCTAATATGTTGAGTTTTTTTTATTGTAATAACTAAGTTGCACTTTTATCTATCTAAACAGCCTATTAATCCAAAATGAAACACTCAATTGGAGGGGAGAAAATATCAATTTTGGGTAAATGCATCGGTTTCATTTTCTGTTACTAATACGGTCGTCCAAATGGGCCATGATCATAAAAAAATAGTTTAATCTCCTGTTACCAGTACAGTCATCCAATGAAGATTTTTTTTATAATATTTTAAAGGTTGTGGTTATATTTGAAAGAAAAAATTAGATATCATTTTATTTGAAAGTACCCCAAAAGTTGGGGTTTTTTTATGTAATTTCCCCTTTTTTTAAAAAAATAATAATATAATAATTCTTATAAATTATTTTAATAATTAATAGTAAATGTATATAATTAATTATTTTGAATTTAATACTAAATTTAATATAAAAATATTTTAGATAATTAAATATTTTTTAAATTAATATTGTAATTGAGTAATTTTTTTCTATTTTAATTAGCAAGTTATATTTTAAATATTTTAAAAGATATTATACTAAATTTTAGTACTTTTAAAATATTTATAATGTTATTTTAAAATTTTTGGCGATGTTTTAGAAAATTTTCACTGTTTGTATATATACAAATGGTCACTTTACCTATTGTAATAGCTTAGTTTGTATGAGGTAACATTAATAGATTACTTTGGAACATTAAAAACACACACTATTGTTCAATTCGCTCCTATTTCATTTCATTCTCGCTTACTAGTATTTTTTGAAGAGCCTAATTCCACACAGCTCTAGCTGAAGAGATCATTAAAAAAGACACTTCCCCAATTCGGCCATCAAAAAATAATGGTATGCTTCCTCTTTTTTATATTAAATTTTGGAAAATTGTGGGCAATGACGTTACAAATTTGGTCTTAAACTTTCTGAATCATGGTGTTATGCCTCAGAATATTAATCACACAAATGTGGTCCTCATCCCTAAAACACATAATCCGGGTTCGATTAATGACTTCCGCCCGATTAGCCTTTGCAATGTGGTTTGTAAGCTCATGTCAAAAGTTATAGCAAATAGGCTCAAATGTGTGTTGCCGAATCTTGTTTCGGAGTCGTAAAGTGCCTTTGTGCCCCAACGTCTAATTACGGATAATGCTTTGGTGGCCTTTGAAATCTTTCACTACATGAAGACAAGGAAGAACGGTAGAAAGGGAGATTTGGCTCTAAAACTAGATATGAGTAAAGCCTATGATAAAGTGGTAGGATTTTTTGATCCATGTCATGACTAAGATGGGTTTTCCTACTACCTTCATTGATCGAATTTGTGCTTGTGTGTCTTCTGTTTCATTTGCTTTCCTTATAAATGGGAGTCGGAAAGGTTTGATAAAACCAAAGAGGGGCCTTTGCCAAGATGACCCTATCTCCCCTTATTTATTCATTCTTTGTGCTGAAGCGTTGTTATCTATGATCAGGAAAGCTTGTCTAGAAGGTGAGATTCATGGCATTAAAATTACTCGTTCTAGTCCAGAAATTTCCCATTTATTTTTCGCAAATGATAGCATTCTCTTTGCTAAAGCGTCGAAGACTGAATTGGAAAAGATTATTCAGTTGTTGTTGCAATATGAGAAGGCTTCGGGGCAAAAAATTAATTTACAAAAGTCGAAGATCTCCTTTAGTGCAAATGTTGACCATGTTACTAGAAAGGACCTTGTGAGCTTAATAGGGGTCAAGGAAGTGTAAAGGCATTCCAAGTACTTGGGATTACCTACGGTGATAGGAAAATCTACAAGATAGGTTTTTTCTTATGTTAAAGAGAGACTTTGGAAAAAACTTAAGGGGTGGAAAAAGAAACTTCTCTCAAGGGCAGGAAAAGAAATCCTAATCAAAGCTATCGTGCAAGCTATTCCTTCCTTTGTGATGAGTTATTTTAAACTACCCTTATGCTTTTGTAATGAACTCCAATCAATGATAGCAAAGTTTTGGTGGGTTTCAAATAATAAGGATAAAGGCATACACTGGATGAGATGGAATAGAATTTGCCATGGCAAGGGTGAAGGCGGATTGGGATTCAGACAGTTGGAAGCTTTTAAAAAGGCCTTCCTTGCTAAACAGGCCTGGAGACTCCTGACATCTCTAAATTCCTTATGTGCAAAGCTGTTCAAATCGAAATACTACCCCAACTCTAACCTGCTTCAGGTGTCCAATTGCAAGCAGTGTAGTTTTACTTGGAAGAGCATTTATAATGCAATTCCGTTGTTAAAGAGTGGAATTTGTTGGAGAGTGGGCAACAGGAAAGGAATTAAAATTTGGGGTGATCCATGGGTTTGGGGTAATGCTCCTCTTAAGATTGTGTCTCCTTCTCCTCCTCATACTATGGGTTTGGAACCTTCAGTCAGCTGCTTAATTGATCCTGAAACATACCAGTGGAACAGAGAGTTAATAAGTGCTTAATTTTTGCCTTTTGAAGCAGCTGCAATCATCAACATTCCTATTAATAGAAGAGAGGGAGTTTATCATTTTTTTGGACAAACTGTAAAGATGGAATCTTCAAGGTTAAAACTGCTTACCATGAGGCTTTTACGGCATATGAATGTAGTTCCTGCTCAGCCAACATCCTCTTTTGTTGATCAAAAAATTTGGAATTCAGTTTGGCAATTGGAAATCCCACCGAAAATTAAACATTTCTTATAGAGGCTATTCCATAATTTCTTACCTTGTTAGGACAGCCTGGTTCGCAGAGGAATCCATGCTCAGTTATGTTGTTATAGATGCCAAGAGGTGGAGACGATAAAACATGTGTTCCTTCAGTGTCCATGGGTTAGATGTGTGTGGTTTTCCTCGAATTTGGGATTAAGAGTTGAAGACTCTTGGGAGGACACGATGCATGAGTGGTTCAGTAGAGTGACTAAAAGAATGCAAAATCAAAGCAAAGAAATGGTGGCTGTTATTTTGTGGAATATCTGGAATAGCATAAATGCTCTTATCTTCGACTCTAAAGTTGACAAACCTCGAAAAATTAGTGTGCAAGCTGCTAAGTATCTTCAATGGTATCAGTATGTTCAATCACGAGGAAAGGATGATGTAAAGCTCGAAGCCGACAAATGGAAACCTCCACCTCCAACATGCCTCAAGTTGAATGTAGATGCAGCAGTAAACGAACATATCAACAGATCGACAGCAGGGGTAATTATTCGAAACAAGGAAGGAAAAGTGTTAACCTCAGGGGGGTTTAGAATCCAACATAATGGGAATGTGACAGAGGCTGAGCTGAAGGCTATGATTTGCGGGTTAAAACTGGCTCAAGACTGTGGGTTTGATAAAATTATT
>CATIWK010387453.1:0-14132 GCA_949634005.1 Mallotus japonicus
AGTTATTACCCTGGGTGGCGACTCCATCATCTCCACGCTATGTCTTTGTGATATAGTAGTGTGTTCCCTAAAGCCCTGAGCTTAAACAGTGTCGCGGTTGCAAGAAACTTGGGCGCGCGCTAAACCCCGCCGTCTACACAGTTCTTTGCATAAGTGTTCTGAACTGAAAATGATGCTCTGAGAAGTTGTGTTTGTTATGAACTGTAAATTTATTATGAATGTGTATTTGTTATTACATTTTGCAATAGCTTAGGTGTTTTGCATCGGGTATGTAGAAGATGGTTTAGGAACCATTACTAATTTTAAGATGAATTAACAATTGTTTCTTTTTTTTTCCTTCTTATAGTCAACAACTAGAAGGGTTAAGATGTTGAAGGGGTCAATTTCTTTTGTAAAGTTCAGCACTTGGCATTGTCAATCTAAAGATGAATAAAGAAAGACAACATGGAAAGCACTATTCCGTTAGATTACTCTACTCAAGATCACAAATTTATGGAATGGGAGGTCGAACAGTGTTTTTCACAATCCCAGCTTCATTAACATTCGGCATAAATAAACCATGAATATAAAATGAATCAAACAGATAAATTTAAAAAAATACAGAAAACAATCCTGAAAAGGGCTAGAAAACAAAAAAAAAAAAACATCAATGTAGATCAATAGATTTGCGATTGAAATCATTGCTTTCACTTCTTACTAACATTGTCATTCATGTTTGGATGAAAGATAACAAATAATTGTTTTATTTGTTGAGTTTTAAAAAGTTAGAGGCTTATGTGCTTTCCAAATTCATGACTATGGACGTTTATAGCGCAGTTTGTTGTTGAAATGTTAGGTTTTGTTTAGTGACCTGAGCAAAGGTCACCTAATTAAAAATAGAAAACATGAACCATGTATTTATATTTACTAGTTTTTTCCTTACGTACGTTGCACGTGATCAATATTATTATTAAACATGTAAGATTGTGATATTATTAAATAAATATATTTATAACATAAATACTATAAAATATTAAAATTTAAAAAGGAATATAACCAAAAAAATTAATAATAAATATAAAATAATTAAATAAATAAATAATAAACATAACTAATAAGTAAAAACTTTTATTTAGAATATTATTATAAAATATATATTCATTATTAACTATAATGTAAATAAATTAAAATAAAAACAATAAAATAAATATGAGATATGGAAGAACAATACTTTTTCAACTAAAAATATTTTTCTCTCTATTCATAATTTTATATATAGTATAGAATAAAAGATTAATAGGTGTGCTTACTTACTTTCCAAAACAGTAGAAACCATTAAAATTACTTAAAAATCATTAAACAATATTACAACTATATATGTTTTATGATAGTCAAATTAAAATAAAGAAATAAACAAATTATTTGGATAATGTTATTTTTTTAATGATCAAATTAATATTTTTTTCTTAAATGAATCTTATAATAATTTAATAGTTTATGTATATTAAAGAAATTATTTTTATTTTTATTTAAATTTGTTTGATTTTTAAATATAAAATTTTAAATTTTAAACACAAACTAATATTATCTTCATAAATTCAAAATTTTTTAAAACTAAATTAATACTATTTTTGTTAATATATAAAAATGTATGTCATTTTTCGTCCAAAAAAGTTTTTTCTCTATTCATACTTTTATATATATTATGATAAATTATAAAATAAAGTAATGATCTGTCACAAAGATAAGTCACAAGTGTATTTTTCCTTTCTCTTTTTATTTATTTATTTTTTAAACACAATCTTAGCCACACTTGTAGTTTTTTTTGGTCATTACATCATCTCAACCATTGGGGAGATTAAAACAGTTACAAATACTATTACAATATTATCAAAAACTATTAATACTATTCTAAACTATTACAAATTAATATAAATTATAGAAAATATATTTATAAATAAATTCTAGTGGGGGAGAGATAAAGACCTAAAATTCTTGACAACATTCCTACTAAAGTTTGAATCCATAACCTTAAAATACAATGGCAACTAGACTAAACTTCATTAGCTTAACCACACTTGTAGTTGTAGGAGTGTGGGGGAAGTATCTGAGCATACTTTTAAGTTTTAATCAAAGTGGTATGCTTATATTGACATATGAAGTGTGTAGATATATATATATATTTTTCTTGTAGTGTTGCTATCAGTTTTATTCCAATTACCAATCATCTTAATTTACTACTTAATATATCAGTTTATTTTTATCAGAATATGGATTATTCTTCTTCCTGCTTATTTTTGAATGTTTCTTTGAAAAGTATTTCTTTTTTTTTTTGGAAGTATTTTTTTGAAAAGTATATTTCAATGCAAAGACTATTAGGAAATTTAGTCTTTTTAAAAGCGTATAAAGATCAAAAAATTATTTGAAATAGTAAATAAATATAATAACAATAGAAAATATATACAAGACACATCAATTTAACGTGGTTCGGCGTAAAATTATATCTACAAGTAAAGAAGATAATAAATTCATTACACAAAAAAAAAACGATATAGAGATACCCTTGAACCCAACTATATCCAAATAGACTCATTGAATAATTTCACTCGCCCAAAAAAATTAACACGTCTCTCATAAGATATTAAAACGAGAGATCCAATAACTGATAGTACCTTTAGTGCCTTTTCAGTATATCCAATATATATGACTTTAGCCTCTTTAACAGAAAATAACCATTTAATTCCTAAATAAGAGTCATTATTTTAAGAAGCCACTAAATAACAAATGATGTTGTCGGACAAAGACAAATAAGGCAGATAGCAAGAAGCATCCTTGGAATGCTGCTTACTGTGATGTTTATATATGACTTATCATCTTGAATCTTCAATGCAAAGGGAATTTTTTAAACAAAAATGTCATAATAATTATGAAAAGACACCTAAAAAAGACTTGAATCTACTCGGATTATAACCTAACTATAAATATCTATTAAATGTTCCCGCAAACCTGGCCATCAGACCAGGCTGCTGTGGGACACTTGGTGAGTCTCTGATTCGAGATCCATCTTCCCTCCTCCCCTACTTTGATAAAAAATATATATATATATCTATTAAATGCCTTTCTCTTTTATTGGTTCAAGATTATGTTTCTTTAATAGAAGAGACCCACTTTTGCTTCTACATCTTACATCAATTTAGTTTGTGTTATGGGAGAAATTTAAAAATGGTCCCCATCCGTGACTTGAAAAATCAAACTAACCACATTAAAATAATTAATAAAATAAATAAATAAATAGTTATAAGATGTGATTATATGAGACGACGGATTTATCAATATTTTTTAAAAATTTTAAATTTTATTAATCTATTTATCTATATAAATATAATTAAATTAAACTTTCAAAAAATTTTAACTTTAATTTTTTTTAACTTTTCAAATTTCAAATTATTTTAAAATTTAATTTTTCTATCAACTCTCTTTTTCAATCTTTTAACTTTCAATCTTTTTCTTTAAAAAAAAATTTCAAATCTTTTTAAAAATTAATTTTTCTCAATCCTTCAACTTTTATATTCATCACTTTTGGAAAAAGAAAATACAACTTTTGTTTTATCTCCATATATTTCCTTTAATCTCATCTTCTCTTTGTTTGTATATGTATATATGACATGAAAATTTTTTTTTTTACCAAATTATATGACATGAATTTGATGATTCATTTTCACATGCAATTTTCTTGACTTTTATATGTACATCACTTTTTAGATGGCAATTACTTTTTTAGGTACTCTGTATTTTTTACACTTAAATTTTCTGTAGTTATGGTGAATTATATTATTGTCGATAATTTGGAAAAAGTATGGTTCCGTCAAGCTAATTTCGATTTTCTCTTCAACAGTAGTTAAAAGAAAAATAAAAGTTAGTTTAATTGAATTGATTTTTACTTTATACTTTTCGTTCATATTTTTATGTCAGTGTAATGTACAATATTATTGTATTATATATAATATTTTAATTAATTATTTGTTTGTTCATATTGAAAGAAATGAAATAACCAAATAAAAATTTTCAGCTAAATTAATAGTACAAAATATAATCTCTTTTCCCAATTGCATATATCAATTTATTTTTTCATAAATCCAGATATTTTCTTTTATGCTAATTTTTTATACGCATTTTTATATCATACCACTAAAAATACAACATGTATCTAGTTAGATATAGTTAGTAAGCCTACTGTATAACTTTTCATTTTGGACGTATATAATGGATGACTTTTAGTTAGGGGTGTGCAACTTCTGAATTACGCCCAAAATCCGAACGGAACCGATCAAATTCGGTTGGTTCGGTTTCAATTTTTTTCATTTATAAATTTCGATCGAATACTTTTATATTTTATATTTTATGTAAATATAACTAATATGTTGCAAAGAAATGGGTGTAGAAATATGGTGAGAAGGTATGTTCTTACATTTAGCATTACAGGCTCAATTCCAGGCTTCATGAGTCAAATAGGCACTCTATAACCATTTAGCTACCAGAGTTTATTTGATATTTACTTCATTTATTTGTTTTTATTATTTAATTAGTATTCCGAAACCCGACCAACTTCCACCCTAATTTTTCGGTGTCAGTTTGGTTTCAGGTTGTCAAAAGTTTTTAGTTTCCGACCTGATCGGAAATTTGGATTGCACACCCCTACTTTTAGCCAATCAATGTTCTCCACTTCTAACATGTTTCCGCAACTTACAAAGCATTTTAAGTATCGATATAATAAAGGAAAATTACACTATCAAGTATAGATAGACATATATAATGGATGACTTTTAGTCAATATTCTCCACTTCTAACTTGTTTCCACAACTTACAAATCATTAATTTATTATCATAAGTTTTAATTGTATTGAATTAATTTTTTTAATCAATAGGGAGATCCAGCCTATAAGCATTATAAAGAGAGATTATGGGAGTATTTGTTTTAGCTGTTGGGATTCAGCTGTTAGCTCTTCACTTCCCAACAGCTAAACAAACGTGTTTGGTTAATGTTTTTGAAAAGAAGCTAGTAGCTGTTAGAACTCCAAACAGCATCAATTCATAAAAATTTCACTTTGGAGCTTTTCAACAACATCTCTTGTTTTTTAAATTATGTTTACTATTTTACCCTTACCTTTTTAACTTTAATTAATTATTATTATTTAATAAATTATTATTTTGATAATTATTAAAAATATTAACCACACGGATAAAAATATTAAAAATTATATTAATAAATAATTTTACAACTGATTATTTCTAATATTAATGATAGCAATAATATTAGTATTTTATTTAAAGTTTAACTAAAAGTAGAATATTAATGATAGCAATATATATATATATAAAATTAAATACACTATCAGCAACCGTTGTTATAATTTTACCAAATACTTAGTATCAATTATCTATCATCTATCAGCAATAGCTTAACCAAACATGCCCTATAGCTCTCCCCTTTTAAATTAAGTGAAAATTAATTTCACAAACCAACAAGGCAACTCTCCCCTTTTAAATCAAATGGAAATTAATTGTACAAATCAACCGTAATAGGGTTCAAATTCTATACCTTATAATGCCTTAAGAGGGAAATAATAGCTGAACCTTTTTTTTTTATTGATGATATAAAATTAAATTTAATAAAGACAAAAATATAATTATCAAATTTTTCTGAAAATTTTTAAATTTTTTTTTGAACAACCATAGAAGATTTTAAAATTTGTGTGAGAGTATTTGACCCATTAAATATCCGAAGACTTTGTCATTTATTATAGATAATAGATGGCTGGCTATTAATCAATTTATTAGTTTTCTACTGTAATTCCACAAAAGAGTTCCATTTCAAGTCCCTTTTCATATAGTGTAGTTCCTTTCCAAGTATGTATTTTCTCCAAGCATGCAAGAGTTTTATACATGAGATTTTCATTTGTTATGCTGAAAAGGTTGTGAGTTACATGCAAAGTTTTACTCTCAGAAAAAAAGAGGTTTGAAGGTTTCTCTCTGAGAGATGGATACAAGAATTCTGGTGCTTCTGCTTCTGCTTGCTTTGCTCCAAATCTGTAATATAGCAGCAGTAACTGATAGCGATGATTGTAAGTTCCCTGTTATTTGGTAATTCTGTGTGTTTATTGGTTTGGTTTCTTCATTAGCAATTTTGTTCATTTCTCTCAATAAACTGTTATGTTTTTATTTTGGTATGTTTGCATATGTTATTTTATGAAATTTTTTTATATTATTTGATCATTTCTATATCCTTTAATTTATTTAATTGTATAAAGTATAATCTTGCTTTTGTTTTTTTTTTTTTGAAAAATATAATTATTTGTTGAATATTAGAGTAGTTTTTTTTCCAAATAAATTTATGAAAAAAATGAAAATAGTTTCATAAAAAAACGTGAAAATAGAATCTATTCGAATTGAGTAAATTTTAATATTTTTTTAAAATAATTTTCTTTTTTTAAAAAATTGGAAATCAAATTTGAGATATTTTCTATTTTTTTTTAAAAAATGATTTCAGTGGTTAAATAATTATACCAACTTTAGAATCCTCATCCAACAAAGTCTTATTTTTTAATTTTTTAATGTAAACATTTTTATGTAATATTGTCTTTTTATTTTTAGTGTTACTTTGACAATTAACTTTCTTTTTATTTTTAATTTTAATGTTATTTTGGATTTTTAACCTTACCATAACTTATTTTTCATATTTTTAAACGGTATCCTTATTTATTATTTTTTTTAAGTTTAACTGAAGATTTTTTTATCCTATATTTTGTATTATTGAACAAATAATTCTCCTCAAATAAACACTCCCATAATTTTCAAAGTGTAAGGTTTTGACGTCTGAAATGCTCAAAATACTCACACTTTTAAGTCAAACCATAAAAGAGGAATTGGGAATGCTACTGCATAGGGTGATGTTAAGCAGGGGAGTTGACACTGCTTTCTTTTAGAAAATCATGAGTTTTATTTTGAACTTTTAGTCAATTTTTAATTAAATTTTAAAAGATCTGATTATATTTTCAAAAATTACTTTTAAATCTTTATAAAATAAATTTAATACTTACTGAACTTTTTTTACAAGAAAAAATAAAATACAAAAAAAAAAACTTTCAAAATTTAATTTTATTACTCTCTACATATATTAATTTATAAATGTTTTCATAAATTTTTAACATTTTTCACTAAGAAACCTCATATTCTAATTACTTTAAAATTTAATTCTCAACTTTAAATCATATTATTTTAAAAAAATTTCTAATACGGGCCAAACAAAAAATTAGAAAATAAAAAAATAATTTTGCATACTAAAAATAGTAGTTAAGGATATATATAAAAATAATTAATATTTCTAAAAATATGAAAAATAAAAATAAAAATTTTATTATTATCATTTATAGTGATAGTTAAAAGTGTTTATTTTATATCCTTTATTTTTTTTTGTTAATATTAGTATATATAATAAATTGATTTACAAGGTATAACTTTTTTTAATTTTTCCTTATTATTTTCATTGATGCATGAAAAGTTAAAAAAAATTCTCTGTAAAAATTTAAAAATTAGTTTTTATATTTGTTTTAAAAAATTGTAAGATTAAAATTTGAGAATAATTTCTAAATTTTATTTTTTAAAAAAATTGAACTCTTGTTAAATTTATTTTAGTTTATTTTATAGGGATGTAAAAGTAATTTTTAAAAATATAATTAGATCATTCAAATAAAATTTAATAAAATTGACACAATTAATAAAGTTAAAAGAACAGATTGAAATGACTTAGATTGAATTGATAATTGGTCCAAAATTCAGAATAGAAGTGATGTTATGATAATTATTTTTTGGAATCTAATTTTAAAATAAAAAAATAAAATTCAAACTTTTAAAAATTTAATTCATCTGCTATGCTAAATAGACCCTTAATCAAAATCCTGTAAAGAACATTTTTATACTTTTTGGGTATTGGATTAACCAAATTGTGACAATATTGCTCAGAAGGTCCTGCAAAATATGTGGATTAATTATTAGACTTTAAATCTATTATAGATCATTATAAATTCAATAGCAATGGACAAATTCAAATCTCTTCATATATAATGCAGCAACTGTATTGGAGCAGCTCAAGGATGGCTGGCAAAGCAGTCCACCTAGTTGGGTAGTAGGCACAGACCCTTGTGAAAGCAAATGGGAAGGGATTAAGTGCAACAATTCACGTGTGATTTCCATGTAAGCAACTGGCTATACTTCACAGTCTTGATTCTTATGGAGGTTGGCATAGACATAGTGTTTCTTTTCTTGGTTTTGATATTGGCCCTGCATTTATCAACTGCAGAATATTGCCAGGCATGGGATTGGCAGGAGATCTATCTGGTGATATCACAAACTTACCCCACCTGCAGCATTTGTATGTCTTCGATCTACATTTTATCTTTTCTTTGATGCAAAATATATATTTATAGCATTGTATTGATGACAAATCATTCTTGTATATATAAGGTTTACATGGTAGGTCATTCTTCTTCTACCATGTCATTCACTGCTAATGTAACTCTCCCTGCTAGACAAGCTTGATGGTTGCATATTGAACAACTTTTCAGGGATCAAGCTTATGCTATACTTTTACAATTGAATATGAATTCTATATTACATTTAAAGATGATTTCTCGGTTGATTCCCATCTTCAAAAACTCAAACTTTTTTATAATTCTCATGTCCCTTTAGACCAAGCCATCTCTGAAGATGGTCTCCTTCAAATTCTTGAATGTTTATCCTATGATTATGGAAAATGTAGCTATTAATCATAAAGTATATCCTACATTACATTACTCATTTTAGCTCCAAGTGTATATAGGCTCCTTTTAGTTCTGTTGCTTTTAACATACCATTTATGGGCTCAAACAAGCTCCATACAGCTTGTTTCACAGGTTGATGTCTTTTCATACATATATGGTCCGTATATAGAGTACTATAATTTATTCCCTTGCATATGATGCAAAATTATTCTTCTATATATAAGGTTTTTAGTGGCAGGCAAGCTTGCATTTAAGCATCACGGTCAATGCACAACGAATTGCTTCTTTCATATTCAATAGACATGATTTTTTATCATTCATTTCTGATTTAATTAGCCCTTATCTTGCAGGGATCTATCGCAAAACAAAGATTTGGGGGGTCCTCTTCCAGAATCAATAGGGGATTTAAAGAATCTGGAAACCTTGTATGTCCATATGCATTGTTGCACCACAGCATTCATTTGGATTCAAAATCCAACAACAATCATGTGATTAACATGATGGTTTTTACTTTCATTTCAGAACCTTAACTGGTTGCAGTTTCTCTGGTTCCATCCCTAATTCAATAGGATCACTACGAAAGCTCACAAGTCTGTAAGTATTCCAACTTCCAATGCTTGCTTTATTGCAATATGACATAATTGTACATATGCAATTCCTTATGGTTTCTGCCAAGAACATTTCTGAAAAAAAAATCTTCATTGTTGTTAACTGCAGATATCTAAATTCTAATGGCTTCAGTGGATCAATCCCTCCTTCAATTGGCAATTTATCTGATCTTTATTTGTTAGAATTATCTGAGAATGAGCTTGAAGGTCCTATCCCAGTCTCCACAGGGACTACAGCTGGTCTTGATATGCTAATGAAGACAGCACACTTGTATGTCGATTTTTGTTTTAACTTTCCAACTTATTGGATTTAAAGCATTTTATTTCTTTATACTCGATCATTTTCTATATGTTAATATGTTTGTGAAAACTATGGACAGCCATTTTGGAAAGAACCAGCTTTCAGGAACAATACCACCAGAACTTTTCAAATCAGACATGAATCTCATGCATGTGTAAGTTTCATTATAATGTTTATGGCAAAAGAAGATAAAAAGATTTTATAAGGTTATAGGCTGCACAAGGGAAATCAAATTTGTGTTTAATTATTGTTCAGGTTGCAGTTTCCTTTTTAGATCACTGTATCTTCGGTGTTATTGTTCATCTTTGAGATCTGTGCAGGCTTTTCGACAACAACAACCTTTGTGGTGATATCCCTTATACCCTTGGCCTTGTGCAGAAGCTGGAGGTTTTGTGAGTGTTGTTATCCCAAACTTGAGTGATTTCGTATTGACATCCCTGCTGGTCAAGTTTATCATGAGCATTTCTCGTTTTGGCTGCAGACGTCTTGACAGGAATTTATTAACTGGACGTTTCCCTAGGAACCTTAACAATCTTACCGGTGTCAAAGATTTGTAAGTATATAGATGAGGGCATTCAGAATACAATTATTGAAATGATTTTATCGATTTCTAAATTTTCACTCTGTTAAGATTGTCTATGTATGATCAATTTCAGGTTCTTGTCAGACAATAAATTGACAGGACCTGTTCCCAACCTTACTGGGATGAATGCTCTCATTTCCTTGTAAGATTTATGCAATTTATTAATTCACCCTATTATTTTAGAGTAGTAATTCTTACTTTTAACTTGAGAGTTGTTTGCAGGGATATGAGCAATAATGACTTTTATGCATCAGAATTTCCTACTTGGATTTCATCCCTTCGATCTTTGAAACAATTGTATGTGTCTATGCATTCCACCTTGATCTTGTTATCATCTTTATTTTCACTTTTATCCTTAAGTATGATAAGTAGATATATCTGTTCTTGCCTGTGTGCATATATGCTTTTGTCTACGCTAGCCAAAGCTCTATCTCCTATCAAGTTGAAAATGTTTTTTATCCTTAATCTTAGCATAAGTTGTTACTTTTGTATGGCAGGATGATGGAGGACACACATCTTCAAGGACAAATTCCAACTAGCCTCTTCAGCCTTCCTCATTTAACTACTGTGTGCGTAGTATCAGCTTCCATTTCATGGAATTAAGAAGAACAAAAAGAAATGGTTTAGGATTTGACCTGATATATATTTCAATTTGCGGTGGCAGGAAGCTAGGGAACAACAGTCTTAGTGGCACTTTAGATATCGGAACAAGCAATGGCAAGCAACTGAAAGTCATAGATTTGCAAAACAATCAAATATCTGACTATAAAGAAATGCCAGAACTTGATGTAATGTAAGTCACATTCTTATTCGTGATTGCGATATTTTTTTTCCCATTATCCTACTAAAGGATATTAGCATTTATTGTGTTCTAAAAGAATTGAATTGCCTGAAGATGTTGATTAGCTTCATATTATTTTGTTACCACCTTATGATTGTTATACTTATATCCTTGCAGACTCGCCAACAACCCTACCTGTGACGGAAAAGGAGCAACAAAGAGATACTGCTCCACTACAGGACTTAATTTTTCATATGCTACACCATCAAATGATTGCGTACTTGTTTCTTGCAATTCAGATCAAAGTTCTAGTCCCAACTGTAGATGCGCATACCCATACGAAGGAAAACTAGTTTTCAAATCTCCCTCATTCTTACCCTTGGAAAACTCAACCTTCGAATCTCTCCAGAAAGCTCTTATGGATTCTTTTAGGTCCGATGACGTTCCTGTGGATTCAATTTCTCTAATTTATATGGAAAACAGTCCATCCGAGTATCGTGAAGTGCGCTTAGAAGTCTTTCCTATAAGTGGAGATCGTTTTAATCAAACAGTTATTTCAAGGATTGTGGTTGCGATTAACAATGTCGAACCTAAAGAATCCCATGGACCTTTCGAATTGCAGAGAATTACTGATAAGTTATTTAATGGTATATTTTATCTATCCGTACATGATGATTAGAAGAATTATTGCATTCTTTTTCCTTTTTTATCGTAGCATTTCTCTCTGACTCTTCATGTAGGACAACAACATGCAAGATCCAACAATTCATCAAACAATAGCATCATCATTGGGGCTGCTACTGCTGGTTCTGCCCTTGTGTTACTTTTGCTTCTTGCTGGGGCATATGCTTATCGTCAAAAGAAGAGAGCACAAAGAGCGACCGAACAGAGCAATCCTTTTGGTATAAAATAAGAATTATATATGTAAATTCTCCTAAATACGTACTTTCTAGTTCATGATAAAGATTAACTTGGAAGGCTATTTCTTTATGTTGTGAAATGCAGCACATTGGGATTCAACTAAGAGACGTGGTGCCAATGTTCCTCAGTTAAAAGGAGCCAGATGCTTTTCTTTTGAAGAGCTTAAGAGATACACCAACAGTTTCTCGGATGACAATTGTATTGGACGCGGGAGTTTTGGAAAGGCTAGAACTGATTCCAACAACTTTCTTATGCATAGATAATTGCACTTGCTTCATCAAATTAATGTTATCATAAACAATATTTGTTTGCAGGTATATAAAGGGACACTTGATGGACAATTGATAGCCGTCAAAAGAGCCCAACAAGGATCATTGCAGGGCGGGCCGGAATTCAAATCTGAGATTGAACTTCTATCGAGGGTCCATCACAAAAATCTTGTAAGCCTTTTGGGGTTTTGCATTGAGCGAGGTGAAGAGATACTTGTGTACGAGTTTGCTGTCAATGGTAGTCTCAGTGACATTCTGTCAGGTACTTTCACCAGCTTGTCAATGCTTCAAAATTTAGTACTTCACGCATTATTGCCCAGCAAAATACTCCTTTTTTCGGTAAAACATGGCTGATTCCTTCACTTAATTTTGCTAACCCATGCATGCAGGGAAAACTGGAATAAGGATGGATTGGGTCAGGAGACTTAAAGTGGCCCTTGGGTCAGCTAGAGGTCTGGCTTACATGCATGAGTTTGCTAACCCTCCCATCATTCATAGGGATATCAAGTCGACCAATATTCTTCTGGATGAACGGTTAACTGCAAAAGTTGCTGATTTTGGTCTCTCAAAGCCTATGAGCAGTGACAGTGAACAGGTTCATGTTAGTACTCAAGTCAAGGGGACAATGGTCAGTAAATATATACTAACTTTCTCTTGTTTTTTTAGTTGTCGTTTAAACCAAATGCAATTGTTTATTTCAGTGCTGGGTACTTAAAAGGAACACAGTAGAAAAATTTAGCTCATAACACCTCATGATTGTCTTGGCTTGTAGATAAGGAAGTGGATCATTATTTGCTCTATTCTTGTCAGTTTTTTTGTCATATATTAAGTTCTAATAAAAATTTTAATATTATAATAATTTCGAAAATTATTTGGTAAGCAATTAGATAGTTGACATAAATGAATAGATACTTGCTCCAATTCATTGGTGAACTTTTAAGTAAATTGATCTTAACTGTACATAGTCTGGTTATGCTCTTCCCACCTCTCACTTATTTGTAGATGATCAAATATCTATTTATACTGTTATGTTGGCTTTTCTGAAATACCATCCAGATCTTAAGTAATTATAGAATTTTATTTACAACAACGATGGAAAGAGCATATATCGTGATCATTGGCATTTTCTGTCATCTTTTTTTGTGCAACGTATACAACTATACTTAACCGTTATACATGTAAGTTTCGAAGAAAAGAACTGGATTAACAAGAATATATAGAGCAAATAATGATCCACTTCCCTATCTACAAGCCAAGACAATCATGAGGTGGATTGATTTGAATAATGAAATTTTGCAGCATTTTACATAAGACTAAAATGAAATCTGAGAACTGACAATATTTTTGTATTAATTTGTTCAGGGTTACTTGGATCCAGAATATTACATGACCCAGAAGTTGACAGAGAAAAGTGATGTTTATAGCTTTGGAGTGGTGATGCTGGAGATGCTGACTGGAAGAAGGCCAATAGAACGTGGAAACTATATTGTGAGAGAGGTAAAGATAGCGATAGATATGACAAAAGATTTATATAACCTCCAGGAACTTCTCGACCCAAACATTGGCTTGGAAACAACATTAAAAGGTCTGGATAAGTTTGTGGATTTGGCAATGAAATGCGTACAAGAGTCGGCTGTTGACAGGCCTACAATGGGGGATGTGGTAAAAGAGATAGAGAATATTCTGAAGCTTGCTGGTTTAGACCCCAATATGGAATCAACATCCTCTTTAGGAAGTCACGAGCAAGTAGGTAAGGGAAGCCCCCGCCATCCTCACATCAAATATGAGTTTGATTATAGCGGGGGCTTTCCACCATCAAAGGTAGAGCCACAATGAGCAGTATAGTTATTATCTTTTGAATATGGCAAGTTTTT
>CATIWK010387638.1:0-14601 GCA_949634005.1 Mallotus japonicus
CTTGTTTCAGGAAATGCTTGTCGCTCCACCATTGTTTCCTTTATTATCTTCAGGATACTCTTCTGATTCTGAAAATGCAAAATTATTTGGGACTTAGAAAACAATTCTTCATATAAAAAAATAATAATAATCTGATTCAATATGCATGTTGCTATAGCGTAAAAAAATGTTAGTGATTCATCAAATCCTGACAAGCATCAAATGTTCCTAGTATTAATGAATATTTACCTGCATACACTTGTGAAATGCTGTGCCAGGCACGTTCAAAGGAAAAGAAAATAGCCCTTGTATAAAGCTTGCAAATGTTTCGCTTAGACTCTCCTCATTTTTTTCGGCATCGTAACTAAACAGTAATTTTGAAGTGAAATCCAATATCATCTGAAGAGGAAAAAAATACAAGTGTGAAAAAAAAAGTTAGCATGTGGTAATGCTCTATATTTTTCTTCCTTGATTTAATCATAAATCTAATCCGTCCCCTAATGTATTATATTCCTTTTTTTTCATTAATAAAAAGATTACATGACTTAAATGCCGTATGTACAATAGAAGATTCGAAATTCTTATCTATGTTGGGTATTATACATTCAATAGTTTGATTTATAACAAAACATATGTCTCATTTTTATGGATAAATATTTATGTTGTGCCTCACGACGTCAATAGTAACGTCGCAAGATGCGAATTTTACTGTTATGTCTCTAGGATTTTTTTATAATTACATTATTAATAAACAAAAAAATTATTTACATGCTATAATGTTTAAATCATTACACGATGGGTTTACCCTAGTGCACCTTAAATTTTAAATTCCAAATAAAATTCAAAAAAATAAATATTAATTAACATTGGGGCAATATTAGAATTGCCTCCAATTTTTTTTGTCTTTTTGCGTATGAACGCTCCATTTTTATTAGTAAAATATAAATTGTGTCATAAATTTTAGGATAAAGTGTTTTACAACACTCTCCTTTTAAATTAAATGAATATTAATTTTATAAATTAATAACGTTAAAATTTAAATTCTGCTTAAAAAAGTGATAGATTATATTTGACTTTTTGATATTCAACATATAGGAGCTGTTTTATAAAATTTAGAGTACATATTATATTTTTATTTTTAGAATATAATATATTTATGTGGCATACGTTTAAAGTAGATACTAGTAGGGTAAGTCATTTCTATCATTGCTCACCGTAGAACATGCATGTTTTACTTCGACAGATTCCTGCTTTGACCAAGCATGCAAAGAGTTGTTAACCATTTCTTCCAGTTGAGGAAGAAGGTTTCCTTTAAGTCTTTCAGGACCAAAATGTTCTGAAATCAATTTCTTGATATGCTTATGCATATATCCAAGAAAACCCTCTTTAAGAGAACCATTTTGGCCAAGAAGCTCAGCAAAAGAATCCAGATACCATAACTCTACCAACTTCCCTTCTTGCTGAAGTAAAAAATAATTGAAATCAGCATCTGATGATACCACCACCGGTCGTCCTGCCAAGCTTGTTTTGAACATTGGTCCGTACCTGAGAAATAATATATGTGAATTAATTAGGAAAATGTAGTTTACTACTCACAAAATATTATCACAACTCGTGATCTGAAAAGTAATTTGCCAAATGTTAATGTCACGTAAGCTGAGTGTATAAAATATTTGGAATTTACATATAAAAATCATGAAAACAAGATGTAAGTAAAAAATGTCTCCTTCAAAAGCTTACTTTTTCATTCTGTTTTTCACAAAAAGAGGCATGTCTAAAGACTTGCTAGGAATAAAGAACTGAATAGTCTCTCCAATGAGTGGCAATCCCATGGAACCTGGAGGAAGGCATCCATTACAGGGAGGATTCCTCCATCTAATGACCCAGCACGCAAGATATGCTAAAATTGCAAAGGCAAAAACACAGATACCCAGAGGCCACATTTTGGCCAAAAATGAAAATAGAGATGTTGATATGATTAAGGATATACAAGAATTGCCAGAAATGTGCAACTTCTTTGACTGAACATGAAAGAGATAAATGGAGAGGTCCGTTATTTATAAACTGGAATTCGAGCAAATTCAATAAATGAAGATGAAGATGCATCATCTAATTAGCACCCAACTGCCTGAAGTGGACAAAGACAAGAGGGGTGACATTAAATTCATCTCTGTTAGGTGGTAAATTATTTAGCCAATAAGAGCAATAACCATACGGTGTGGGACTAAAGGGGCATAATTAAAATCTCAATGTCATTGATCTAGCTATAGCCTCAAATGCCAGAGACCAAGCAGTTTGTGACATTAACTTCTGTTATAAATTAAGCCTGACTTAAAAGGGTGCTCCATACTGAAATATATATATATAGATAGATACATAGATTTCGTTTCAAGAATTAATGCACTTAATATGGAGATTCATTTTTCTTATAATATGTATATATACTGAGACCCATTTCTGTAGCCCATATCATCTTTTAAGTAGCTGTCTCAAGCAATGCATATGATGATCTATTCAAGCTGTATGTGTTCATCAAACAGAAAACAAGTCAGTTTTTGTCTTGTATTTATTCATATCGGCGTATTCTTTTGACCTTTGCTCCAATACTTATCTGGATCCATCGATGCACATGATTGCTTCCTGGCCTGGTGACAGCTTTAATGTTTGGATGAATACACGCAAAGTTACATTTTAAATTTTTCATATATCTGTGAATGCAAGTTTAGAGAGATGCTTGGTAAAAGCATTCCAAGGATGGATTTAAAGTTCTAATTTGAACCTTACACCTCAGGATGCTCTTGGAGAGGAGTTACCACTTAACTACTCTCTCACTGGCTTGAACCTGGTAATATTAATACAAGCAAGAGCATTGCAATTGAATGGATGAATTATACTACTGTTCATGGAAGGAAATAGCGAATATAATGAGCAGAGCAAGTCCTTGAGTTATTTGCCTGCTAATTGAGTGTCTTCTTCCTAACACACAAGATAAGTAATGTAAAGAAGTTCTTACGGAAACATTCTATTTGTTTTAAGGTTGTTTAAGGATTTTAAAAATTGGAAAACAATGAGCCTCATGTAGGAATTTTGGCAAAATGAATGTGGACCTCTTTACTTTTTCACATTGTGCCCTTTTATTAAATTTTCGACGCATTACACCTTTTTACTCTTAATTTCTGGCACATTGAAATTTTATTAGAAAATTGACAGTTAAAAAATATTCAAATTAGTCCCTATAATTTTAAAAAATTTCTATTTAATTCTTATAATTTTTATTATTAGCAATTAAGTTCATACAATTACTAAACTAATTCAATTAAACTATTAAAAATTTTAAAAATTATATACTTTTCATATGATTAAGACGTCAATCATATTTCTAATAGATTATAATAGTAAAAATATATATAGTTATAATAATTATGATATATCTTAATTGTGCTTTAAATAATTATATAATTAATGATATTTACATTTTAATTAATACTATATATATATATATATATATACTATAAAATTTTATCACCAAAATAATTAAAAACATATGCAAATTATGTGTTATATATAGTTTTTTATATTTTTTTCAACTAATTTTATTTAAATAAAACAATACAAGAGATTTTAAATTAGTTATTGTTTAGAGAAGTATATCTATTATAAATATAAATATCTAAATCAAAACATTTGTGAAAAATAAAAAACAATTAGTTCAATCTTAAAAAGAACATCCATAAATAACTTTAAGCCACCCTGCTCTTTCTCTCTCTTATATGTGTGTGTGTTAAAATATAATAAAGAAGGTCAATTTTTTATTTAAATTATTTAATTATTTTTTGTATAAAATATAATAGTATTTAGTGTATTACACAAATCTACAACTAATGAAATAAAATCTAATGAATTAATGAATATAACTAATGAATAAAATCTAGTTTATTAATATAACTAATGAATGTTTCCTATAAGTATGTCAAATGGTAAAAATTATGAACATTCAGATGAAGAGAGAGGGTTTGAATTCCGATCCCTTTTTGGTGGAAATTATCAACTATCCCAAAAAAATCTGCAGCCAATAAATTATAAAAATAGTTATATTAAATATATTTTTAAAATAAAATAACTACACCAAACATTCAACGTCAAACTAAAAAAAAAATATATTAATATAATAATCATTCGAATGTAAAACTTTTTATTGTTTGTCAATTGACAGATCAAAATCTGGCTAATAAGTATATGCAAGTGGTACCAAAGAGATCATTTTAGTTGTTGGATTAGATGGGTTGATGAAGGATTTTTATCATTTTTGTGGTTGTATTTGGATTGAATTAGTTAAAATTAGGTAAATTTTTTTGTTTGAATTATTGGTATCCAAAGTTTATTTGATTACATATATTAGGATTTGAATTCAAAAACTCTCTTAAACGGGAATAATCTACCAGTTGATCCAACAGTCATTAATTAAAACTAGGTGAATTTTAGATAGCCATTATTCCCAAAAAAAATAAAATAAAAATCCTTTTTTTAGTTGTTGACGTGATTTAAATAAATCAAAGTCTTCCTGTGCACAATCAAAGTCTTCCCGTGGACAAAGTTATTAAGATTGGGTCAAATTTTCCTAACTACCAACGGAATGGATAAAAATTGAATGCTGTGATACTTTAATAATTGATACATATATAAAATACAATAATTAAAAAAATTAATTAAATCTAATATATTACTAGTAACTGTTAAAAACAACTGATAGAAATTATTTTCGTTTAAATAACGTTTTGAGTTCGAATAGTGATATATGAAGTTGTATTAAATTAATTATTGGGAGATCTTTTACCGTTCTTATAATCCTATCTAAATCAATCTGAATTAATATGAGCCTAATAGACACTTTGAATTAAATTTAATATACTTATTTGATATGTTCGGAGCAAACTATGTATACTTCAAATCTCAATAAACTATACTTGTAAAAAAAAATCAATATGATTTATATATGCTTCAAATCTCAATAAACTATAAAAAGGAAATCCGGGGCGCAAAATAAATGTTTGCTATTCATTTTATAAGTAATTATTAAAAAAAATAGTGTTTTAAAAGAATTTTTAAAATTTTTGCACTATTTTGTTTCGAAAATTTATTTTATCTATCAATTTTTTAATATTTTTAATAATTTAATTAATAATTATGAGAACTTTAGTCAAAATTTATTTATTTGTCGTTGTTATTATTATTATTACTATTATTTATGTTCATTTATAGTTGCAGAATGGCATAGTGGGTTGGATATTGATACCTCCGGTCAGTTTCCAGGTGACAGAGTGAACCTGCAAAACAGAAGCTGGTGAAGGATCTTGCTGGGCGGGGTTCCAACAAATCCTCTCCAACGGTCAAGTTAGAGAAGGAGGATGGAGAGAGCAATCAAGAAACTAGGATTTTTATAGGGTTTTAGGGCGAGTTACCTTCCTTCCTTCTATTCGTGTGTGTATATTATGCTCTTACCTATGCCATGTGTCATTCAATGAGTCGTCGGGGGTACTGTTCACGTGGTTTGCTCTCTAGTTTTGGCCATGCACCTCTCTGGGAGTTGGCGCTAGGTAAGCTGGCATCGCTCGTCAGAAAACGTTGCCCTTGTCGCGTGGAGGTCTGCCAGTGTGCAGACGTTGGCATGGTACAGGAATTTTGGGCGTTGCCACAGGATCCTGACGCAGGCCTACAGGAGTGATTCTCTTGTAGTATTAATGTTGACATGTTTTGTGCTTATTGGTTGCTAGCTAATATTTGTTAGCTGTCGTTGTCATTATCTAACGGCTTCCTCTCTCTCCTCTGGTTCAGGTCTGGTTTGGGTGTGCGATTTGAAGAAGAATGAGGAAGAATAATGCTGGAATTTTGGGTTTCCTGGGCTTCAGTTTCTTGGGCCTTCGTTGGGCTCCGTTTCCGGGACCGAATCCACGTTTTGGTATCATATATGTTGCATGTCAACTCATTGCAAACTTTCTTTTTTTTTTTTTTGGTATAAACCCATTATGGAGCTGCAGAACTTTTAAGTTTTATTCTATCAAATTCATGAACTTTTATTTTGTTTTATTAAGCTCTCAATCTTTTATTTTCATTTTGATTAAAGATAAATTTGACAGAATTAACGAAATTGTTAAACAAGTTCTATTTGATACGTGTAGATGCGTTAAAGTAACATGACTTGGCTATATAAGTAGGCTGATTAGGAGAAAAGAGGCTGATTAGAATAGAGGCAATAATTAAAAATATGGGTAAAAAAAACCATTATAACATGTTACTAGGTACCAAATAGGTTGTAAAAGCGCATCCCATATGCATCAAATAGAATTTGTTTAACAATTTTATTAATTCTGTCAAAATTGTCCTTAACCAAAATGAAAATAAAAGATTAAAAGCTTAATAAAATAAAATAAAATTTCATAAAATTAAAATAAAACTTAAAAGTTCAGGAGCTTGATAATGGTGTTTTTTTTTTTTTTGTTCATAAATATTGGAACATATCACTGTCCATCTCAATCATGGAATTTTAAAATTTAAACAGTAGTTGCCGCCTTAAATTATTCTACATCTCTATCTTTTAAATAATAATTTTTTTAATCAATTTATGTGCTAGTCGAAATTAATTTTAAAATTATTGTCTTATGTCATCATTTTTATTATTTTTATGCATTCAAAATAAATTTTTAAACTCAGACCCTTTGGCCTAGGTGGTAAGCCTCCCGCCTAAGGAGGCACTGGTGGCGGCTCGAATCCCACCAGCCCCCCACCCCCAACTTAAAAAAATAAATAAATAAAATTTTAAATATATTCTGAAAATTTTAATATAATTTATTTTATTATTTTAAATGTAATATGAAAGACAACTTCAATGAGAAGCAAAACTATCTATAGCCGCTAGATTACAATCAGAAAGCTCTCCAATACCCAATACAAAAACAAATTCATAAAAATACTTAAGCTCTAAAATAATGAAGTATAAATTCGAAATCTTAAAAATATAACTAGAGGTATGTATATGGCATTTTACTTATAAATAATTAACAAATTTTTATTTAATTATAGTTATTGATAGATATTATATGTTTTGACAAAAAAAATTTATTCAATAATTATAATTAAATAAAAATTATTTATTTGGTTTCTATTTTGTTTATATAAATACATATGTGTATCATAGTGTTTGTTTCTAACCTTAAAACGGTGAATTGTTGAGCGTGCTAGGTGATTTTAGGTTCACCAAATTTGAGGATCTAATTTCTATCAGACGATTGTTGGTTTGGTAAGGGACCTAGACCTGCAGAGAGTCCAAAACTAGCTAACTGTGAATAAGATAGCTAAGTTTAATGTTTAAATTGCCTTCTCAAATGATTAAAATAAGAAAATAAAAGTAAATGTTATGGAGCTTAAACGGAAGTAGAACTAAGCTGAAATAACTAGAGATTTGATTGAGAAGTTAAGGAACTGATGTATAAGCAAAGTTTGATTGAACAAAAATATAAACGAGACATTGAATTTAAAGTTGAAATGAAAAGAAAAGCTGAAGATTGTTATTTGTTGTTTGAAGTCCTGTATTGTTTGGATAATTATCCGTTGTCTCTTTCTCTGCGGAAAGAATTCCCTTTATTCTCTATTTGCTTACTCACATCATTGGATCTTGAGCTTGTAAATATTCGTAGGTGTTATATTTTAGGAGAAGCAATAATATATAGGGTAAATTACGATTTGTCCCCAATGTTTTGCCCTATTACACAATTTTATCTCCGACATTTGAAAAATAGATTTATTAGTTCCTGTAATTTGGTGAAATAAATTAGGAAAAATTGTAAATTTAATGTCTGAACTTGTCAGTTTTTTCTATTTGAGTGTTTAATCTTTTTTTTTTTTTTTGCAATCAAGTGTCTGAACTTTTGAAAACCATACCAATGTAGTGTCTCTGGCTGATTTGAAGCTGACTGGGTGCTCAGTCAGATCAAACGGGACCCAATTTTATCCCAGTCATTAATTATATCATTTGTCACGTGTATTGCATTATTTAAAGGACAAAATTACCCTTATTCAGCCACCCTACATGTCTGCGACACAAGTTAATATTGAGGTTATTTTTGTCAATAACTGCAATGCACGAGGCTTTTTTTTTCCTTTAAATAATACAATACACATGACACATGACATGGCTAGTAACTGAGATAAAAGTGGATCCAGTTTGATCTGACTCAGCACCCAGTCACCATCAAATCGGCCGGACACACTACTACATTGGTATGGTTTTCAGGCACTTGATAGCAAAAAAAAAAAAAAAAAAAAAAAAAAAAGCTAGACACTCAAATAGCAAAAAACTGACAAGTTCAGACACCAAATTTGCAATTATTCCAATAAATTAAGAAGTCCTTTGTGTACTATTACCGTTAAATAAACATTAAGTGGCTATGAAAAGACTAAAATAGCCCATTTATATTTTCTGCCCTAAATCAAGAAAGAAACAGAAAAAAAGTAGCAGGAGCAAGCATTCACAAAGTTTTGGTTTTTTTCTTCTTCTTTTCTTCTTGAGAGTGATCTCTGTGAGCAATCACAAAGTTTTTTTTTCTTCTTTATTTCTTCTTATTAAACATAAACATGTGCTTTTTGATGATGACTGGGATCTTCATGTTGTGGTTAAAGGATGCTCCCCCACTACTATCAACATCGCTACTGCCACCACTGCCGCCACCGCAACTTCTTGTACCGAAGGGTTTCTTCATACCATTTGATGTCTTCTGCTTCGTTTTCAGAGTGTTGATTTAAGTGTAATTGGTGTTTTCTTGGTTGAAATTTTCTTCCTTTTGGCAGCAGGGTAGTTTCTAACTTGTAAGAATTTAGGTTAATTGAGGTTCATTTTTTGATATCGTAGAATTTTGAACTAAATGATGAGTAATGATTCTAAATTCTCATCTCAGAAAATTTTCAATTTTGGAGTCTTTGGCAATAGGGTAGTTTAAATAACTTGCAACAATCTTGGTTAACTGAGGTTAACTTGCAACAATACTAAATTCGTTTGGGTTTTAGATAATTGGTTTCGAAGAAGGAATTATTGTTCTGCTGCAGTTCAATTTGCTACTGCTACTGCTACCATTCAATACTACTATTGCTCGAAAATCCAAGGCAGCAGCTGCGACGATGTTGCAAGGTGTAGGCGTTGGATGGTGATGTTGCAAGGTGCAGGTGATGGTGGCGATGTTGGTGATGGTGAGTTGGTAATGGTGGCGATGTGGAGGTAGCAGAGGTAGAGAATTCAGCTAGTGAGGGGTTCATCAAAATGGTATCAACTTGAAAGCATTAACTTCCATTCTCCTTGGAATGGTTTCGTTTCCTTCAATATTTACAGAGCTCCAAATGCAATTGAACTCCAACAATTGCACATCCTTCATCGAATCTATTTCAATGGTTTCTACTTAGATGTTTTCTTTTTCTTTTTTTTTTCTTGTTTCTACTTACTATTTACACACACACCAGTGTTTGTTAGTGTTAATGTGGATGTTGGTTCTGCTTGTATTTCAATGGTGCTGGTGATGTTGGTACTACTTGTGGTGGTGTTAAGTGGTGATGGTGGCGATATTAGCGTAAACGGTAAATGTGTATTAATGTACATGACCTGTTTGATTTAAATCCTAAATGAAAAGAATCACAAGTTCTCATTTTAATACTGTATTTTTTTTTTTTGGATCTTAATGGTGATTGATTTCGTGAGGTATGTTTTGTATTTGGATGTTGCCGCCGGTGAAGAAGAAGCAGGAGGAGGAGATGTTAGTTAGCTTCGGTTTGGTGATAGTGCAGGCGTTGGATGGCGATGTTGGGTGGCGATGTTGCAAGGTGCAGGTGATGGTGTTTGTTAGTGTTGGATGGTGGAGGTAGGGTGGAGGTAGGTGCAGAGGTGGTGGTGGTTTTTTTTCTTTAAATTGAAATGAAATTTAATTTTAAGAAGAAGGAAAAAATTAAAATGAATTATATTAAGGGCAATTGTGACTTTTCTTTTCGTTTTTTCTAATTTGACCCATATTTTTTATGTTGACTGTTAAAAAACCCTTACAGAAGTACTAACGAGTTTAAAAGAGCAAATTACAAGGACTAATAAATCTATTTTTGAAATGTCAGGGGATGAGGTTGTGTAATAGGGCAAAACATAGGGGAAAAATCATAATTTACCCTAATATATAACTTTATATTAATTATTTTAATGGGATTTTATTATTGTTTGATAATTTTATACGTTTTAAAAAATTTTAATTATTTAATAAAAAAAATATAGCTTTTACTATGTGTTTGGACCTAAAATAGGTGTTGCCAAAAGATTGTTGATTGCGAGCATGTCAGAGGAGAAATTCCTCAAAATAAAAATCTGATTTCTTTTTCAGAAAATTGTGAATTCACAAACTCATTTACCACAATTTGTTTGGATTTCAAGCAGATGAAATAAAATTTAATGGAAAATTGAGTTTCTTGAACAGTAAAAGGAAATTATATTAAGCTGAGATTGAACACGAGCTAAAAGATGATTAACAAGACAGTATTGCTATAAACAAGAATTAAAAATTTGCTAAAAATTATCTAAATAAAATTTGTTGTAGATGTGTGTAGACGTAGATGATGATTGGTCTGTGTTCTTCTCCTTTGCTTTTATAGATGATCTTGTTTGCAGGCTACTTCTCCAATTAATTCTCCAGCAGTTTAAGAGTCTTCCGTTCTCTGGCAATAAATTTACGTAACTCTCAAACTCCTTCATCCGCATGCTAATCTTTTTCCCCAAGACATTCTCGTCCAAAATCTCCTAGAATCTTCTTGTGCCTTAATCACCATTAAATTGTACTGATTAAAGACTGGGCTTTTCACTCATTTTGGACTTTAAAAATTCAATTAAATCAAATTGGGTCAATGGCCTTAACATACTTAAAAAAAAATTTAATTATGACACAAACAATCATTTTAATTTAGAGCTAGAAGTGGCTAACTCAAATTCAGGAAGTTGAAATACCAATTGAGCTACAGCTCATCCCAATGTGAAAATACATCTTTAATATTATTTAAAATTAATCTTTAATCCGCACTTTGCAGAACTGCACACACACACACACATATATATATATATATATATAACTTTAGATAACTTTAATTAAATAATTTTAATAAATTACAAATTAATTAAATATGAAAAAATAAATATAAAAGTGATTGTATTATGATTATTTTTATTAAGAATGTATACATATTTTTAATATGCATAGTAATAATAATAATAATTGAATAAATAAATAAATGAGAAATTACAGATTTTTTTTATTTTTTAGAATACATAGAAAAGAAAAAGGTATTTTTAGTTGAATACAAGAAAAATATTTTATATAGAATAGAAGACATCATTTTTTATGGAATAGGAAAGTGATGTTTTAGATTTGATAAAATTAGAGTGTTTTACATATAATAAAATATGTATATTTTAAAATAAAAATTTTTATAAATTTTTTAAGAAATAAATAAAAATTTTCAATAATTTTACATGTGAAACTTTTGAAGCGATTACTAAAATATAAAGAGAAAAACTTAATTTTAAGTTTTAATAATTTTAGGTTAAACATTTTTTAACCAAATTTGGTAAAAAAAAAAAAAGTTAAACATTTTTTTTTTTTGACCAAAGGGATTTGTGGGAGGGGGAGGGGGAGGGGGAGGGAGGAGAGGGAATTTGAACCTCCAACCTTCAACCACCACCCCCAACACCCTTGCCACTAGGCCAAAGGCTTGGGGGTGGTTAAACATTTAATATATATATATATATATATATATATATATATATTACGTTACATCATATTAATTGCATATTAATTTTTTTTTTTGGGTGAAATATTAATTGCATATTAAATTTTTTTTTGACCAAAGGGAGGGGAGAGGGGGCTCCTGTGGGGTTCGAACCCCCACGGGGGGCTTCCTAGAGGGAAGCCTTCCCACCCAGGCCAAGAGGCATGGATAATTGTATATTAAATCACCCCCATAGCCTTAGTATTGACTTTATATGTAATTTATTTCAACACAAACTTGAAAGTGAGTTGTCCATTCTTCTATTGACCAAAAAAAAAGATGTCCATTTTTCTTGTTTCATTTAATTATCAGCAGGTATAATTCATCTGCAGCCACCTATATTTATATAAATTTATCATTTTATCCTTTATATTTCTAATTTTACTAAATTAATATCTCAGTTTATCTATAGCCTATTATATGAATACTTGTACTTGTATAAATTTGTCATTTATCTCCATATACTTATATGACTTCATTATTTTACCATTATATGTATGTTGATATGTCATTCCACGTATATTATCAAATAAGCAAATTTGTGTTTATATAATAGGTTATAAACAAATTGAGGTGTTAATTTAATAAAATAAAAGTATATGAAATATAGTGATAAAATCATGCAAGTATAAGTGGATGGGATGTAATATGCCTTTATTAATATGATATAAATATATTGTGACTGTCCCCGCATACCTGGTCTAGTGGCCAGGATGCCTGAGGGACACCGGTGGGTCTCGGTTCGAGACCCACCTCCCCCTCCCCCTCCCCCTCCCCCAATCCCCTACTTTGGTCAAATATATATATATATATATATATTGTGACTAGACATAATTATTGTCGGAGCATAATTGAAGATAATTAAGCTACCTAGATTTGGTCTACTTCACTTTCACTATAGGTTTGAAAGATGATGCCCATTTTATTAGCTATTGAAATTTTTACTTAAACTCAGTCCATACTTATATATATAGTGAAATTTATAAAATATATATATTTTTTGACATTAGTGTGATTTATTATAAATTGAATTTAAATTAAAATTTTTGTATATAATATATATGCATAAATGTATGTGAGCAATTATTTTTATGCTTTTATGAAAATTCTCTTCTGTATTATATGATTATATGATTTCACAATTGCATTCTGCTTGCAAATTAATGTTAGTTAAATCATTAGTGAACATATATTTTATTTTATTTTTTTTGCATATTTTCGTATTTATCTTTTACTTTAAATATTTTATACTTTTTGTTAAAAAGAATAACATATATTAGGATTTATAATTTTTATTAAAAGGGTCTCTCACGAATGTTAAAAAATATTTCATATCCTTATTCATATTACCATTTATTTTCTACTATATTGTTTCATAAAAATTAAATAAACTCATAATTAAAAAAAAATATTTTTTCCATTAAACGATTATGAATAATTTAAGATAAAAGTAATTGCATTTACAATAATATTTACATTTTAATTACTATTATAAATATAAAATTTTGCCACCAAAATAAGTTAAAATATAGATATAAATGATGTGTTATAGCTCTTATATATTTTTCAATTAATTTTATTTGAATAAAATAATATTAGAGTTTTTAAATTAGTTATTATTTAAATAAATACTTTTTTTAAAATAAAATAACTTTATTTATAATAAATCAGATGGTACTGATAACAACTCACGATGGAAATCTGGTGGGTTATGATCCCACGCACCATGTAATTAGAGATTATGAGCTACAAAACAGGCTGATGGCCTGACGAACTCAAGAACCGCATTTGGGATGGAATGAAGCAACCATTTACAGTCCTCTTCCTCTATAATAATCTCTGTTGAACATCTCTGAAGCTCCTTACCATTAGCATCGTGGACAAGGGTCTGAAAGAGTCAGATTCAAAAATACTTTTTACTGTTGGGATCTCAGTGTCAATTAACAGATCAAAATCTGGCTAATATATACATATATATATGCAAGTGCTTTTGGGTTTCTGACATGATATAAATAAATTAAAGTTTTTCTGGGGACCAAAGTCACCAAGAGATTTGTCAAATTTCCTTAACCACCAACTGAAATGGATAAAATTTAAGGTTGGCTTGTTTGATGGTCCCAAATTGAAATTGAAATTGAAATGGAAGAAAATTGGAAATAAAATAAAATTTTTAATAAAGTATTTGATTTATAACTAAATCAGAATTGAAATTAATATTATTTGTATATAAAAATATGTTAAAAATTTATTTTTATTAATTTATATATTTTATTTCATTACTTCAAACAATATTTTTTATTTTATAAATTTTAATGACATATGACAATATTTAAATATTTGACCAATTTATAATTAATTTGACTTGATTCCTATGAAAATGAAAATTTATTCCTTACTTTATAAAGAGAAATTTATAATTAATTTAACTTAATCAACTAAACATTACAAATGAGAATGCCCATTTCAATTTCAATTCTTAGCTTTATTTTTTTTAATGAAACAAACCATCCTAAATACAATCCTAAATACAGGGGTACTTTTTTTTTTGGTTGCCATCCTAATGATACAACACAATATATTAAAAAATTAATAAAAATTAACATGCTTACTTTGATATATTCCTAGCAAACTATATATATATATATATAGACTTCGAATCAATAAACTTTTATACAGAAAGGAAACTGTATCCTAAACGCAAATTAAATGTTTGTTATTCAATTTAAAAAGTAATTATTAAAAAAACAGTGTTTTAAAAGAATTTTAATATTTTTGCACTATTTT
>CATIWK010387649.1:0-12843 GCA_949634005.1 Mallotus japonicus
AAAATATAAAATAAACAAACCGACTTTAATAGAATTGGGTGGATTCGATTTATTCGAACCCCTAGATTCAAATGTGTTTGCAGCCATCAACTTTGTGCCATCACTTGATATTATTAAATACCATTTATATGGACTCTTTGTCTGCATCTCCTTGCTTGCTCAACCCATCAAGGAAACAATATAAAATCCTATATGAGAATTTTTTGTGCCTAATCTAGCTATCATCCACTATTGGATGTGGACCATGCTATTTCAAGGGCATTAATTGTTGTTTTTATTTTTATTTTTTGAATGTATCACATCATATAATAATTTTATGATCCAAATACTATAAAAACGTAACCGAACATTTACAAATCAAATTAATTTTAACTTATTTTAATTATATTTTGGTTTAATTTCATTTTTTTAATTTATTTGACATTAATTTTTTATATAATTATATTTAAATATTTTTATTTTTTTAAGAGAATATTTAAATAAATTTTATCTAGTTTACTGATACTGAAAATTTATTGAATTTTTATTAATCTGATTCTATTTGGTCAAAATTAAAAAGACGATAAAAATTTCTTGATAACTAATTTAATGAGATTACATACACCATAATTCGAAATAAAAATATAATTTAAATGAAAATAATCTTCATTAAATTATTAATATTTTATTTAATTGTAATAGGGCTAAGAAAAGTATTGGAAATTCCATATTAAAAATATAAAAATATTGAAAAGAAACTTATAGGAGATAAAAAAGCAACCATCCAAATTGCCAATTTTAATAATAATTAGATCAAGCCTAATTATTCTCAAAAAAAAAAAAAAGATCAAGCCTAATAAAATACAACTAGTAAATTCATTGAACCCGCAAATGTATCCAAAGAAAAAAAAAAGGCAAAAAGATGAAACTCTCATGATTCATGCCTTCTATGAAATATTTTTACCTTTGCTACTTTATTCTTTACCAATTGGACAGGGCAGGTAACACTAAATTCACCTAAAATAAATTGAATTATTTTTGAAAAAGTTATTAAACTGTAATGATTCAAAATTGAGATATTAAATAGATATAAATAATTTTTTTCCGCTAATTTTAACGATTATTGATTATATTAAAATTGAATTAAATGTAGTAAAAAAAAAAAAGACAATAATCTGTAGTAAGGTTTATTATTGTTAAGAAAATTTGACAGAATTAAACTATTAAAAATTTTGATTTTGATTTTTCAAAAATTTGAATAAATTTGAAAAAAAAAAAAGAATTAAATGAACAGACAGAGAGTTACTCAAAGGCGAGGTTGGGGTCCACTAAAGGAAGCTACCCTAAAACAGAACTGGTTCAATGCATCTTCTCGATTCTTTAATAATAATTTACTTAATTTCATTCTTAATTATTATTATTATTATTTGATTTTTCAATTTCACCGCTGCCATTAAAAGCAGTCTTCTTTGTTCAGCTTCTTCTGTACACGCCATGAACAAAATCACCACCAATAACACCATACAAGCCTCTCTTCTCTTCCTTTTCTTCTTCTTCTTTCTCTGAGTTTTTGGATTCTTGATTTCAAGATTCTTTCGTCTTTTCATTGTTCTTCTACATCGCCTCTGTTTACTGGTCAGTATGCATCAATTATCCTTTTTTTTTTTTTTTTTCTGTTATTGCTGTAAATGCATTGAATGGTTTTTTGTATTGAGTGAAGAATTTTTCCGAGTTTTGGTTGTTTTGGTATGCAGTATTGAGTTTACTTGTAAAAATCGAAGCTTTACGTGTTTTTTACCTTTTTCTTTGTGTGTTCTGTTGTGGGTCGATGTCATTTTTCCAGGGAACTGTAAAGATAGAACATTTGGTTGGTAACTAGATAACTTTGTAGATAGAAAGTTTTCTGATTAGTTAATCATCTATAAAGTAGAATCGGAATCTTTCCTCTGTGCATGTTTGAAGTTTTTATTTTGCATAGGCTTTATTTAGTTATTTATGTATTCTGTTGATAATGAAAGTTTGTGTGGGAAAATTACAATGCTGGCAACATTTGTAGATAATTATTATTTGAATGATTGAAATTCATCATGCTGCTAGCTAGTCAGATGGGAAATTGTATCCAAAACAAGGTTGATTTAGCTAGTCAGATGGAGTACTTCTTTGCATGGAGGATGGAGAGCATTGTTTTTGATTTTTCAGCTCATAATGTCTTTGTTTGATTGTGATTAGAGATCATGCTTTTGAGATCTTATTCGTGCAGCTTATAAACAAGATGGAGCATTATTTCCGGTTTTAAATGGTTGCCATAGTGACTATAGATTGAAGATCGCATTTCACCTCTTTGTACAATATAAGAACATTTTGGTTCGAGTTTGATTTCTTATCTAAACCTTCACTACCCAATTCCATCCGAGATAGAGCAATGAAGTGAGCTTTTGACATTTTATTGTTATTGCAATTTAGGAAAGTTCGGATAGATCATTCTCAATGTCTAGCTGCTGTAAGAATTTTAGACTGGACGGCACTGTGTTTTTCTTTGGAAGACTTATCTTCTTGGTGTTATCAGGTCCATTATGTCTGAGGGTGTGGTTTGACATATTGTTGGTTCACTATAGGAAGGTGCACAAAGCCATATGACACGTGGAAGAGTTTCTGCCATGGATGTAGAACAAGTCTCTGACATTGAGCATTTGAGATATGCATCAGGGTTTCAGTATGATTTGTGGCCACTAGATGAAATTGATCCAACAAAAGCCAAGTTTCCTTGCTGTCTAGTTTGGATACCACTCCCAGTTGTCTCATGGTTGGCACCTTTCATGGGGCATGTTGGCATTTGTAGAGAAGATGGAACTATCCTAGACTTCTCAGGATCCAATTTTGTGAACATTGATGATTTCGCATTTGGTGCAGTGGCTAGATATCTTCAACTGGATAGAGAGCAGGTATAGATTCAAGAGAGCTTCTTGACCTTGTTGTGTTCTCTTTCATACATGTAAACACACACATTCATACTTGTTATTGGTGGAGTCGCCTATTAAGTAGATTTGTGCAAATGAAGGATTTGATGTCCATATTTATAGCAACATGTCACGCAAAGTAGATGTAATAGGCTTGCAGAATAACCTACAAGGATGACTGAGTTTTACTGAGTATGGTGATTATAATTCTCGTTGGTCACATATTGAAGCCACCTTGTTTTTCAAATTAAATGGCAACTGAGTTGTGATCATAATTCTCCAGTTCTTACTCCTCTGACGATAGTTACATCATGAAAGAGATGCTTCTTGTTTGTTGATTGATTCTTTTTTTTGTGGCGTTTTTCATTGTTGAAACAGTGTTGCTTTCCTCCGAACCTAGCTGGGCACACGTGCAAGCATGGCTATATGCACAACGAGTATGGGACCGCTGTCACATGGGATGAGGCTCTACAATCAAGCATGCGCCATTTTGAGCATAAAACCTACAACCTTTTTACATGCAATTCTCATTCATTCGTTGCGAACTGCCTGAATCGACTTTTTTACTGTGGATCAATGGATTGGAACATGATCAATGTGGCAGCTCTTATACTGTTTAAGGGGCAGTGGACTGACTGGAAATCAATATTCAGGTCGTTCTTCCCTTGCATAATGGTGCTCTGTTTGGGTTTAGTTTTGGTTGGCTGGCCCTTTTTAATCGGGCTATTTTCATTCTCCTTCCTCCTAGTAGGGTGGTTTCTCTTGGGTAATTACTGCATGAAAGACCTGTTAGAGCGTTAGATATTTAGTGTTAGTGTTGATCATCTGTTTCTGGGAGAAAGCTGAATCAACCGTCCTTGCTCATTTTGGCAGTGTTCATAATACATATAGAGAGTAACGGCATCATGTACCCAAATTGATCATAGAGTTATTCTAGAAAGGAAACTGAACAATGGTTTACTTGAGTTTCTGGGTCCTTTCTGGATGGGAAATTGTTTTATTAATTTGACTTTTTGAGCTTTTACCCATTGGTGCATTATGCAAGCAAATTGGCATGAATCTGCTTGTGTAAAAGCATTGATGTGATTATAGGGAAAGAGTTGTACAGGACTGGATTGATGCTGGATGTGTACCTATCAGCACAGTGTTTCACCAGCATTTACCCCTTGCATAAGAAGTTTTGAGACAACAGAGCCATGAACTTTAAGCTAGTTTACACGGCACATCTTTCATCTTTGAACCCAACCTTATTTTCCCCAACCAAGCTGCTCTTGCATTACTCGAGTCTCCATGATAACTTGCCAAAATAAGTAAATTTTGTTGGTTTTGCACTCAAGTCATAAATCATATGTCCTTATTGCTCAAAACTTGCAATTATTTTTGTGATATCAAGATCAAGAAACTGACATAATCTTCTCCTTGCACATGCGTGCATTGAAAGTTAGGATTAACTAGCTTCAAAAAGAAGAGTCATGGTCTCCAACCCAACAAAGCTCCAGCTGATATAGGACTCCATAGAAACATTACTGAAGGTCATCACATATAAAGGTTTTGAGGTGATAACTGCAAAAATGCAACTAGCATATATCACTTGGATTCTTGGATCAAGCACTTCTGGGCATGCATTAGTACTATGCATAAATCCAGAAAAGCGGGTAGCATCCTAAACCATTACAAAAGTATAAGTCAAGCGAGATCCCTCACTCTGGTTTATCATCCTTGATTATGTCAAACCACAAATGGCTAGACTGCGAAAATTGCCTCTTATTACAAGACTTAAAGGGCAAGGAAACGTAGCTCATGCTCCATACTTGGGGGCCTTCCAAAGCTTAAAGGCAACTTCATGGATAAATCTGTCTGCTGGTATTACGAGATTTCCACCAGACTGCGAAGAAAGGGAAAACAGAAATGGAGAAAGCATCTTTATCAGGGTTTAATTAACATACTACTAACATAGAACAAATGGTCTGAATTGGTTAAGAAGCTTCATGCTAAACCTGATAATCTAAATTGTACCTTATTAAATTCTTTAAAAGAAAATATCTCTGCAGCATCCTTGCGGGTTACAGCATGCTGCCATTGAGCAATTAACATAGGACAATGGTGCCTGTTGAACTATAATTAGATGCATCCATAAAAATATATGAAGGTGTTGCAGCAATCCGCCATATATTTTTTCTTACCTCACATTATCTCGTGGCTTTTCTCCTTTCATTGTGTAACTTTGACGAGGAACAAGCATGGAAAGATCAGAGTTCAATTCATCTTTGGGAGTCAGAACTGAAAAATTGGTACCATCAACCTCGGAGACATTTCCATAGCTCATCACAAGGGACAAGTGCAAGCGAGAACTAATATCTGAACCAGGTGTTGCTGTGTATGTTATTTCTTCAACCACAGAATTGAGATAATGTGCATCACCTTCAACAGCCTTGAGATTCCCACTGTTCACAAATTTACCAGCCCCTATATGCAAAATTACCAAATCAAATTGACTTGCCTCTATTGTCTTCCCCTCTTGAAATCCAAGCAACTTCAGCAGCTCGGAGGTCAGCATCTTAAATGATGGACCAGAAGGTGACTTCTCATTTCCAATTAAACACTCGAAAGGCAACACAGTGAACCCGAGCTTGCTCCCAAAAGACTGCAAAGAAGAATTGTTTGTAATAATAGCAGCCTTCATTTCCATGAACCTGAAATGAGATTGAGATTATGAAGCATGTTGTCAACTGTTGTTGTCTAAATGAAGGCTGAAACATTTAACTTCCCATATACCTCTGCGAAATGGTTGGCGACAGGGTACTTTTCTCAGTAATCTGAACAAACACAATCCAAGAACAGTAACTACCAGTAATAAAACTTTTATAAACAAAAAGCAAAGTTCTACTTTCAAAAAAAATGTAGAAATCTTACGATGTCATGATAAGCTTCGTATGCGTCCACCAGATGTGCAAACTCCCTGACTATCCTCTCATCCTCACTTTCTGCAATCAAATTACAAGTAAGTTCCAGTAATCAAAAACAAAATAAGAAGAGAAAGCAAGCCTTCCGGGTAGTAAAAACATAGGGTTTACATTGTGTCTATACAAATCCAAAACTTTTTTTAGACTGATAAAAGATTTAAAATTTACATTTCATCGAACAAAATTTGAGAAATTAAAGAGAACCCATGAAGCCTATTTTGGACGTGAATAATTGGTAAAGCTCAAAATCGAAGAACATAATGTCCAAAAGAAAAAGAAAAAAAAAAGGAAACAAATTAAATTCAATAGCTTATGGAGTGAATGAGTATGAACTGAAAGAACAAAGAGAGATCGAGTGAAACCTGAAGGAGGGGCATTAGGGAGGGTCAAGAAACCGCAAGAAGCTTTGGAAGTTAGAGAGTGGATATGGGTATGAGACTCATCGATAAAATCAGCTAATCCGTCCCCGTATAACACTAAAGCTTTGCTTGGCTTATCCGCCATTGCTTGATCTCTCTTTCTGCTTCTTCTACACACTAAAAAAGAACAATTTTATCCGTCTATACAGAGAGAGATTTTAAAAACGCAGTTTTTCCATTAAAAAAAAACGGAGAGTAGAATTGCAAGGAATTATTCTAATCGGGTGATGTAAAAAATCTCGACCATGTATTGGGATAAGGTTCATTTAAGCCCTTCAAGTTTACCCCGAAGCTCAGATAAGCTCCTCAATTTTTTTTTGGCTCAAATACATTAGGGTTTGATTAAAAAGGGTTGTTTAGGCCCCTCTCTACAAATGAATTTTTATCTCCGTTAACTTAAGTGATGACATGGCAATCTTTACCAATGACTTAATTGATTTTTTTTTTCCGTTCTTCTTCCCTATCCAACTTCTGTGTTCATCTTCACTATATCATTACCACCACTACCACACCACAGCTCCATCAAAACTCTTCCTTGCCTTCTCTTTTCTGTGAAAAAAAAAATAATAATTCTCTCTCGCTCGCTCGCTCGTCAATGGCCGATGATGCACTAGGAGGTTCTTCTCCTCTAATCCCTCCGTCTTCGATCACCGAGCCTAGCGAGATCAACCTCGAAGCTGGCCCCGGAGACCAAATTCAGTGTCGTATTTACCTTGAAACAGAAGGTGATTTTTCTCTTCTTCAATTTCACTTTCCTTTTTCTTTTTTCTTTTTTGGTTAATTAAGTTGCTCGATGTTGCTTGCTGCTTGCTTGAGTTGAAAATTGCAGAGAAATTATATCACTTCAACCTGAAGCTTTAATAGCGGCGGCTGTTGCGACGGCAGAAGCATCTTTATCGATGAATGATGGAACAGTGGACATGCCAATTGAAAACCTCTAGTGAAGGATTTAAAAAATTGTTGTATTTTGATTTTGGTTTTGGTTTGTCGTTTGTGATTTTGAATTTGGTTTATTAGTAGTAGTACTGCAATTCAGAGACTAAATAAGCATTGGAACTGCAAAAACTCTACAACTGGGCATTCTTTTGGCCTGAGTAATTTCACAAGTTTTGAATAATGTCCAATCGGATTGTTGGGATTGAAAATTAAAGGTGGTTAGATGATCATGAGGGAGGGCATGCGATATTTTTGATTTTTATTCATCTAGAAACAAGAAGCAAAATATTCATTAAATCAGATGAAAATGGTGAGGTAGGATTAAATATTGCATTCTCATGTTAATCTCATTGAGCAGAAGCATTGCAAATTCATGTAACATCTTCAAGCACTGCAACATCGAATTCCAGCTATTATGGAACTATGCATCCAAGGGGGCGTTGACATACCAGAATATCCAACTAGGAGAAGGGCCTTCCCTACTTACAGTGTTGTTGGCAAGATCATGGACTTCGAGCGTAGGTTCCTTGAAGGAGAAGAGCACCTGGAAATGGTATAAGGACTGATGGATTTTGGGAGAGGAGAAATAAGTCAAATGAAAATAAGGAACCTATGGACCTCCATTCTGATGGCTTCCAAGGTCTAATTTTATTTTTCTTTGTTATGCAATATGTTATTCAAATTAGATGTGAAAATTCTTACATGTTTAGAATCTTTACCCAGCTTATTACTAGAGCTTGACAGAAGTTGATTGCCTATGACTTATCTTTACGGGGATTTGAGCAAACATTATTGTTCGAGGCATGGAGGCATGGAAGAAATTGTAGTTTAGAGCCACTAAGTTTATGCAGAAGTATGTTGTTCATACTTGTGGATATTGCCCAAAGGTGCAAGTGGGGCCTAAAGGTCACAAGGTAAGGAACTGCCAAGCTTATAAACACCAGATAAGGGACGATCAACATGTATGGCAGAAGGTAATTGTTGATGACTTGGTTCCTCCAGTGCATGTATGGCATATTCGAGACCAACATAGTGGTGAACCACTAGTAAGCAATTTAAAGAGGTACTATGGGATGCTGCCTGCAATGGTGGAGCTATTTGCACAGGCTGGAGCACATGTCCTTGATGAATTTGCTGGTTTGATAAGAGAAGATGTTGCAGTGCTTGAATATGGTGAGGTAGGATTAAATATTGCAGACTCTGCACTAGCCCTTCCACAACGCTGCAACAGCAGGTTTCATGTATAGAAAAAAATTAGATATTTGTATTGGACCAATTTCCACTTATACCCGTTCTGTGTGTGCTTGAACAGAAAATGTAAGGTGAAGGTGAAGGCAGAAGCAAAACAGAGAGGAAGAAGGAAAAAAAATCAATTAAGTCATATATTTGGTAAAGTTTGCCATGTCATCACTTGGGTTAACGGAGATTTCATCCGTTAGTTAAAAGGGGCCTAAACAACCCTTTTTAATCAAACCCTAATGTATTTGAGCCAAAAAAAATTGAGGAGCTTATCTGAGCTTTGGGGTAAACTTGGGGTCTTAAATGAACTTTATCCCCTATATATTTTATTCTTTTTGGAAAAGGTCCAAATATGACCTTAATGTTTTACTGGATTCTCACATTAGCACTTAATATTTTTTAAGTACCGTTTATACCCTTATGCCATTAAATTTAGCGCATTTAAACACATGTCTTAGATGTCATTAGTTTTCTCGTTAGGCCATCTCCAACCATAAACATCAAAATACAGCAAATTTTACTCTAAAATGCATATGCTACAGTAAATTTGCTCCAACTCATTACTTCATTTTCAACTCCAAAAAGAATATTCTCCACATATTTATATCCAATACTAATATTATATTATTTAAACATTTTACATATTACACCCATAATTTATGCAATACTTACAATATACACTCATATATTTATTTATAATAAAATTTATTATTTGAATATATTTTTAAAAATAAATAATATAAATACATTCACATATTTTAAAAATTAAATAATATAATATATGAAGAGAACTAAAAGACATTAAAATAAATTTACTTAAAAAAAATAAAATTACATCTTGAAATTAAAGTAGTCTATTACAAGCGCTAATTAAATTAAAAATTACAAATCACATTATTAATAATTTAATCATTTGAATTTGAATATTTTTTTTCCACAAATGTTCAATTAATGCATTGCGAAGTGCAATATGAGCATCTTTGTTCTTAATTCGTCTATGATGAATAAGAAATTGTTCAAACCGGGTGTTAGCATCAACCGTTATTTCAACATCTGCAGTTGGAGCTTCTATTGCATCAACAATTGGTGCATTTAAGTCACATTCATCCTCAATCATCATATTGTGGAGAATAATGCACGTTCTCATTATGTCATGCAAGTTTTCTTTTCTCCAGAAACGTGCTGGTCCTGCTATAATTGCAAAACGTGACTGTAGAACTCCAAAAGCACACTCGACATCTTTTCTGCACGATTCTTGTTTCATTGCAAAAAAAAAATTCTTTGGACCTCGAGGTTCATGAATTGTTTAAACAATATTGCTCCATTTTGGGTATATACTATTAGCTAAATAGTAACCCATATCATAACTTTTTTCTTCTATCACATAATGTGCTGGGGGAGGAATACCTTGTGCAGAATCAGAAATAAAATGAGATGATTCTAAAACATTGACATCATTATTAGTTCCTGACATACCAAAATAAATATGCCATATCCAAAGATCATAGTGGGCAACAACTTCCAAAATTATTGTTGGTGATCCACTGCGACCTGCACACTGTTCAGCCCATGCTGTTGGACAATTTTTTCACTTCCAATGCATACAATCCAAACAGTCCAACATTCCAGGAAAACCACGTTCTTCACCAATATAGAGCAGTCTAGCAATATCAGTACTGTTAGGTCTTCTTAAATATTACTGTAAAAAAATTTCCACAACAGTACGACAAAACATCTTTATACTTTCAATCGCCGTAGACTCATCAATTTTTATATATACATCCGTTGCATCAGTAGGTAGGCCATATTCCAACATTTGAAATGCCGCTGTTATTTTTTGTAGAGGCAATAACCCAAGTCTCCTAGCAACATCAGTTCGTTGTTCGAAATATGGGTTATTACTTTTGACTGCATCAACTGTATGAAGAATTAAACTTCGTGATACGAAATCATCGGCGAAAAAGATCCTCACCGTATCTTGGATTATCAAAAAAATAATCGTTGAATAAATTCATGTCTGCCATTTCATGATCTCGCCGAACCACAATATGGCCTGGAATCGATTCACCATGTCGAGACATTTGATTGCGTCGTTGATTTTGATAATATTTGATCATCATATTATTAGTTGAGAGAATTTGCAATGTTGCTTGATATTCCTCATTCGATAACCCAAATGGATTATCATCATCAAAAGATAAACTTGATGAGCTATGGATTGATGGACCACCAATATCAAATTCATTTTGGGAAAGGTTTTTAAGTATTTAAAAAGAGTTTTGACAAAGATGTTTTTCAGAGAGTTTTGGATAAGATTTTTAGATAGACTTTGAGTTTTTACATTCAAAATGCATTACTTTATACACTAAATTTTGGTAGGTTACTAAATGTTTACAATTTAATTGTCAATGGTTTAGATAATATTTCATACCATCCAACAATTGAAATTAAAGCAGAAACATTAATAAATTATTGTCCTACCTTTGTATTTTTCCAAAAAGATAATTATTGACTGTCTTTTTATCCAACGGTTGAGATGATCTTACATACCATCTAAAGAGTAAAATTAAATGCAGAATATAATTATTGTCCTACCTTTGTATTTTTTCAAAAAGATGATAAGATATCATGTCTTTTAATCTAACGGTTGAGATGATCTTGCATATCATCTAACGGTTGAAATTAAAAACAAAAACATAATTATTGTCCTGCCTTTGAGTTTTTCAAAAAAATGATAAGATATCCTATCTTTTAATCCAACGATTGAGATGATCTTTCAACCCATCCAGATGATCTTACATACCATCCAACGGTTGAAATTAAAACTAGAAATATAATTATTGTCCTGCCTTTGAGTTTTTTTAAAAAATGATCAGATATCCTATCTTTTAATCCAATGTTGAGATGATCTTGCATACCATCCAACGGTTGAAATTAAAAGTAGAAACAAAATTATTATCCTGCCTTTGAGTTTTTCAAAAAAATGATCAGATATCCTATCTTTTAATCTAACGGTTGAGATGATCTTGCATACCATCCAACAATTGAAATTAAAAGCAGAAACATAATTATTGTCCTGCCTTTGAGTTTTTCAAAAAAATGATCAAATATCCTATCTTTTAATCCAACGGTTGAGATGATCTTGCATACCATCCAACGGTTAAAATTAAAAGCAAACATATAATTATTGTCTTGCCTTTGAGTTTTTCAAAAAAATGCTCAGATATCCTGTCTTTTAATCCAACGGTTGAGACGATATTGCATACCATCCAGCGGTTGAAATTAAAAGCAAACACATAATTATTGTCCTGCCTTTGAGTTTTTCAAAAAATGATCAGATATCCTATCTTTTAATCCAACGATTGAGATGATCTTGCATACCATCCAATGGTTAAAAGTAAAAGCAGATACATAATTATTGTCCAGCCTTTGTATTTTTTTCAAAAAGATGATCAGATGTGGTAAGCTTTTAATCCAACGGTTTAGATGATCTTGCATACCATCTAAGGGCTAAAATGAAAAGCAGACAAATAATGTATGTCCTGAGCTTTGTATTTTTTTAAAAAGATGATAAGATATTGTGAGTTTTTTAATCTAACGGTTGAGCTGATCTTGTGTACCATCTAACGGTTGAAAATAAATGCAGAAACATATTCCCTTTCTATAAATAAGTGTCATATCCATAAGATTTTTTCATAATATATTGCAACATCTTCTGAAATTTTCAAACTCATTTTAATTATCAAACACTTCAACAATTTGAAAATGTCAGTTTGATCATCTGGATACACTCATGTAGAAGATTTGCTTTTATGTGAAGTTTATATGAAATCACAAGACCCAATTGTTGGTGTTTATCAATCTTCGGATCGATTTTGGTCTTGGGTAGAAAAAAAAATATAATGTAGACAAACAAACAACATTCGAAATGCGTACCAATCACTCATTACAATGTCGATACCAAACAATTGAGAAAGTTGTAAGAAAATTAACTGGTTGAGACAAATAGAAAATATGCATCCTACAGCGCTTCAAATGTAGACATTATAAGTATTTCATTGTAATAATTATTTTTTAATATTATTAATATTATCTGTAATGTCTTCTTCATCTGTAATATATTAATTCTAACATATATTTATTAATTATTTTCAGTTAATTCAAGCAAAAACATTAATGCAGCAAGATGGCCATTTCAAAAGAGGTTTCAAATTTGATCACGTGTGGCACATAGTCAAAGATTTTGAAAAATTTAAAGATAACAGGCAAACTTTGAGGCAAGTTAATAAGATTGTCAATGAATCATCAGGATCTGAGACTCATACTCCTGATTCTACAGTTCTAGCATCT
>CATIWK010387785.1:0-14146 GCA_949634005.1 Mallotus japonicus
TACAATTCTTTTCATCAAGAAATCCAAACATGATTTATTAATTGTTCAAATATATGTTGATGATATTATTTTTGGTGCTACTAACCATTGCTTGTGTGAGGAATTTTCTAAGCTAATGCAAGGAGAATTTGAAATGAGCACGATGGGAGAACTTAAATTCTTCCTCAGACTACAAATCAAGCAATGCAAAGATGGGATTTTCATCAATCAAACCAAGTATACAAGGGACATTCTCAAGAAGTTTGGAATGGAAGGAGTCAAGTCTAGCAAAACTCCAATGAGCACTACAACCAAACTCAACAAGGATGAAAATGGAAAACCGGTTGATGAAAAGCGATTTAGATGTATGATCGGATCCCTTCTTTATTTAACTTCTAGTAGACCCGATATCATATTTGCTACTTGCTTGTGTGCTAGATTTCAGTCTAGTCCTAAAGAGTCCCACTTGAATGCAATCAAAAGAATTTTCAAGTATTTAAGTGGAAGTTTGCATTTAGGACTTTGGTATCCTACGAATTCATCCTTTGACCTTGTTAGTTATTCAGGTGCAGACTTTGCTGGTAGTTTACTAGATAGAAAGAGCACTTTCGGAACTTGTCAAGTTTTAGGACAATGTTTAGTTTCTTGGTGTAGCAAGAAACAAGTTTCGGTTGCCTTATCCACTGCAGAAGCTGAATATGTTACAGCTAGTCTTTGTTGCTCACAAGTTTTATGGCAAAAACAGCAATTAATGGACTATAGCATTCACATTGATCGTTTTCCTATCAAATGTGATAATACAAGTGCTATCAACCTTAGCAAGAATCTCATTCAGCATTCCAAAACTAAGCATATAGACATTAGACATCATTTCTTGCGTGATCATGTCCAAATTGGTGATATCTCTTTTGAGTTTGTTGACACAAATAATCAACTTGCAGATATCTTCACCAAACATGTCAATGAAGAGAGAATGAATTTCATTTGACATGAATTAGGCATGATTGATGGTTCTTGTTTATCTTAAATGCACATTTCTTTACTGCATTGATGATTGAACTTCTACATGTATACTTTGGTATAAATGCTTAAATTACTAAGTACATTTTTAAGTTCTTGATCTTCTGTTTACTCTTAGTATATTTTTGGTATCTTATTCTATTTTACGATGATATGGAAAAGACCACACGATTTAAATGTATCATTTTATGATGCATTATTCTAGCATGCATTAAATATGACTATTCTTTTGATGATTATGCTATCATATTGTTCCCCATGCAAATTTTTTTTGTTGCTTAATTGCATATCGTATTTTACTGTTTTTAAAAGGGGGAGAATTTGTTTTAACTAATTTCTACATGATCATGAGTTTGTTTGTAAAAATTTAATATAAATGCGATTTTTTTGTTTAAAATTATTTCTCTTATATTACCTAGCATTTATTTAATTAATCATATTTTTTAAAGTACATTATCATATAAATTTTTTTTACCATGTTTATGAAAATTACATGTAAATTAATTTTTTTTAGGAGGAAGATAATAATTTTTTTTAAATGCATTTTGATTAAATGTATTGTGAATTTTCATATTAATTGTCATTTATTAAAATTATATTGAATTCTTTTAAATTATTTAAGAATCTATTCAAATTTGATTTGACATTTATGATTATTATTTTGAAAATATCATTGATACTTTTTTCAAGTCATTTATTATCTTGGAAATTGCTTTTATTTGAATTTGAATTTGGTTTGGATCATTTTAGGATTTTAAGGACCTAATTGTTCAAGATTTTGGACTTATTTGAACCTTTAGAAAGTCCAAGAAACTTTGTTAACATAGGGTCACGAGCCATTACAGTTAGCAACAGCTCGTGATCTGTCAATTCCTTGTTGTTTGTGCCGCTCACGGGCATCAGTCACGATCGTGACATGCTCGTGACCTACAGACAGCCAAGTGAAAAGTCACGATTTTCACTTGTTCATCTTATTCTTTCTTATTCCTAATGATTCTAGACTTACTCATTAGGGTTTTCTCTTATTTAAATCTAATCTAGAACCTTCTCTCACCCCTATTTAAACCTCCTTAATCCTCATCTCACACACACACTTATCCTTAGCAACCTTCTCTACATTTTCTTTTCAATTTCTCTCTCTTAACACTTTTCACTTGTTCCATGGCTCCAAAGAAGAAAACTTCTTCTCAAGTTCCATCATCCTCTCAAGGAAGAAGAGAAAAGAAAGAGCAACCAAAGAAAAACCCTCCTTTATCCTACATAAATTCTGAGATTAAGGATAGAGCATCCAAGTTTGCTCAAAGAAAAATCATTCCTTCAAGATTCATGTCTCAAAAGGGTCTTGAATCTCTTGGTTGTTTTGATTATGTGAAGGCATTACTTGAAAACTTTGGTATGTATACCTTTGCCTTTACTCCCTTTATCACTATTCCTCAACTTTTCATTGAATTTCTTTCCACCTTTTGCCTTAGAACCTCAAACATCAATGACAATAATCCTTACTATAGCATGAGATTCAAGCTTGGGGGAAAAAGTTGTTTTCTTACCAAAGAGGAATTTGATCAACTCTTTGGATTTAAAAGTGAAGGGGATATTGGACCCAACACTCTTTGGTCTCCAACCAACTTTTGGACTCAAAACATCAAACCTAATGCCCAAGATTTTCATACCGGCCATTCCAAATCTTCATCCTTCAATTCCAAACCTTTATGGTATATCCACAGATTTATTACTTACACTTTCAACACTAGAGGTTTAAGTAATGAATCGGTTTCATTTGAGGATCTCTACCTTCTCAAATGTATTCTCAATAATGAAGAGGCTGCATTAGGGCGTTGGTTGCAATGGAGATTATGGTTGGTAAGTGATAGTGTAAGTGGCTCAATTTGTATTGGTGGGATTGTAACTAGAATAGCTCATTATTTTGGTTTTAAATTTGATCGTTATGATTCCGTACCTTTCTCACTTCTTGATGACAAGTTCATCAAAAATTCCAATCAGTTCAAGAAAGTGCACAATCTTTTTATATGGAAGAATGAGGAAGAATTTGAAGAAGAACATGATCAAGACATGGATGACATTGAACATATAGCAAATGTAGGTCTTGATAATGTTGATCTTGAAGAAGAACAAGAACCAACTCAAGCTCAAGAAACCTCTCAACCTTCAACCATTCGAAGAAAAAGAGCAAGAGCTTCTTCTTCAACTCAAGGCATGGAAGGTGAACCCGAATGGGTTGGTGGATTTTTTGATAGACTCACCATTATTGAATCCAACATCAACAATTGCCTTGATCATTTTGACTCTCGCTTTGATCATTTCGAAAAGTGAATGGATCATCTTGAATTTGATATCCATCAAATCCAAGCCTTCCATAACCTTAATTGTGCTTGGCCTCCTCCTCCTAAAGATTCTCAAGTCCCATCTCAAGGAGATCATGATGACATTGCTCCTTAGCTATCCTTTTAATGTTTTCTTGTTATGTTTGCTATCTTTTTTAATATATTTATCATCACTTAGGATTATGTATAGATCCTTACAATAGTTTATGTTCATTCCTTGTTTGTTCTAGTAATGAAGATTTTATTTTATTAATCTCTTTATTTCCTTTTATAATTAATTTTTGATCTTTGCCAAAGGGGCAGAAAAATATATGTGTAGTGAGACATGGACTATGGACTAACCATTTTTCCATTTTTTAATGTACATGCACACATTAAGGGGAGTTTAATTTCTTTTGTGTAATCTATTGAAGGAGCTTTCTACACACTTTTCTTATTTATTATTTTATTTGCACACACATAAATTATTTGTCAAAGTCAAAAAGGGGGAGATTATTATCCTTAAACGGTTTATTCATAATTTAAATATTACTAATGTTGTTTGTTAAGTGTGAAATAGGTTAACTAGAGCTTTATTTGAGCAATTATCATCTCAACTCTCTTGATGGAAGTAAGAGCTTTAAATATATACAAAATTAAGCTAATCTGCCTCTGTCACGAGCTCCCATACCGATCGTGATCATCCATCACGAGCCAAGAAGTAACATGTCTCTCTAGTAAAGGAACTCTGAGCCCCTCACGATCTGACATCAAGATGTGAGGTGCTCGTGATGAAGTCACGAACTCAAGTCACGAGCTCCTTTAACTCATGACCCTCAGGCGTTCTAAGCTGGCTTCAAAGTCTGAGCCGCTCACGATCTGGTGTCACAATCGTGAGCATGCTCGTGATGTCCTTACGAGCTACATTCCTCGTGAACCACAGGCGCCTCATCTTAGCTCAACAGCCTGAGCTGCTCACTATCTCCAGTCACGATTGTGAGCCTGCTCGTGACCAATATTCTGTAAAGACTCAACACACAAATTTGAACTACAATGGCTAGTTTACATTAATCATGATCGTGAAGCCCATGGTCATGATCGTGAGCAGCCTATTTTCTGCATAAAATTCAAATATAATTGTTTTGATATTTGGAGACATTAGAGACTTGAATAATTACTCTAACAGCTATAATCTAAGTGTTTATTTATATAAACACTTCTTAGAGTTCAATTGAAGAGCTAAGAAACTTACATATTCAAATTCTCTCTAAAAGCTCTCAATTAAAACTCTCATATTTTCCTTTAAGCAATTTCAAATTTTTATAACTCTTGAGAGAGTTTGGTGAGTGTTAGAATAAACAATCTTATTCTTCTATTTTCTGGGTTTAGAAAACGGGAAGTGAGATTCTATTATAGTGGAATTGGTTTAAGTGTTTAACCATCAAAACACTTGGGTTTTGGTTTTAGAGTGAGCCTTGAAAACTCTTGATTGTAAGGTTGTAAGAGTGAGCCTCAAACTCTTGTGTGTACTCAATCTTATGAATAAGATTGTGGGAGATTGAAAATCCTAACTTAGGGATAAGTTAGGTGGAGACGTAGGATTGTTGAGAATCCGTACTCCATAAATCTTTGCGTTCATCATTCTTCCTTGTCAATATTCTTTTATTAGTTGCTTAATTCGATTTAATTTCATTATTCACTCTATTATCCTATTCACCCCCCCCCCCCTCTAGGGCTCTTTCAAACACCAACCCCAATTCTTCACCTGTATCATCTCCTTCTCCATCATGTACCCACCCCATGCAATTACATCCCCGAACCTTAGCCAAACGCCAAGCTCATATTGCTCTCTCCTATACTCCCAAACTGAATTACTTAGAACATGAACCATAATTTTTTATGGTTGAAATTAAATATGATGAATGGAGGACAGCCATGAACCAAGAAATCACTGCATTACAATCCATCCACACTTGGATCCTTGTATCCAAACCTCCAAATACTAATATCATTATTAACAAATGGATATACCATATCAAACATAGACTAAACGGTACCATAGAGCACTACAAAGCTCGACTTATAGCAAAAGGCTTCACACAGTTATCCAGTGTTGATTACACTGAGACTTTTAGACCGGTTATTAAGGCAATTACAATTCGGGTGATCATTGCCGTTGCTACTATAAACAAATGGCCTATGCTACAACTCAATGTCTCCAATGCATTTTTGCATGGTCACTTAGATGAAAATCTTTATATGAACCAACCTCAAGGTTATGTTGACTCCACTCATGAAAACTTAGTCTGTAAATTAAACAAGTCTCTTTATGGCCTCAAACAGGCACCCGGTGCTTGGTTTGCCCGTCTCACTATATGTCTTCACTCTCTTAATTTTGTCTTCTCTAAGGCTGACAACCCATTATTTATTCTGGAATAGGCTACTAACTTTATGTTTCTTTTGGTTTATGTTGATGACATTGTCCTTACAGGATCTTATCCTTAATTACTTCGACATATTATTCAATGCTTACAGTAAGAGTTTCCAATTCAAGACTTAGGCTCCTTGCACTACTTTCTTAGGATCGAATTAAAATAAACATTGGATGGTACTCTACTCACTCAGACTCAATAACTCAATGATCTCCTTCACTATCATGGCATGCATGAATGCAAACCATGTACCACTCTAATGTCTTTTACTTCGTCATTATCCAAACTAGCAGGCACTCATTTACCACAAAGGGAAGTTTATCATCAGATCATAAGAGCCTTATAGTATGCCACTATAACTTGCCCCGAAATTGCCTTTAGTATTAACAAATTATGCCAATTCATGCATCAACCAACTGATATTCATTAGAAAGCTCTCAAGCACTTGCTCCGCTATATTCAAGGTACATGTACTGTTGGTCTCTTTTATGCAGTTGACACCCAACTCAGTTTGCATCACTATGCTGATAATGATTGGGGTAAGGATCCTGATGATCGTTGGTGCACCTCTAGCTATATTATCTACCTCGGAAATTCTCTCATTTATTAGCTTGCCAAAAAATAACCCACTATTGCTCGGTCCTCTACTGAGACTGAGTATAAGGCTATTGCAAATGCCACATCCAAATTAATTTGGTTATGAGGTCTTCTTCATGAACTTGGTTATCCACTCTCAACTGCTTCCTTACATTGTGAGAATTTTAAAGCAATTTATCTCAGCACTAATCCAATATTTCATGCTTACACAAAACATATAGAGCTAGATTATCACTTTGTCCATGAACAAGTCATTAATGGCTTTCTTCAGCTTAATTTTGATTCCATCAATGACCAGATTGTCAATCTCTTCATTAAACCCTTGCCATCTACTCGATTTTAGCTCCTCTCTTCTCATCTTCACCTTCACAATGTGTATGGGTTTGAAGGGGTTGATAAGATAACTATTGTACCCATTATTTGTTATAGTTTTGTTAAAGTTATTACATATTGTTGTACTGTACAGCTCGTCATTTTTTACTTCTTTATGTTTATATTATATAAATGTACACTACTGCTGTATTAGTCATTAAAACGTGAAATACATAATTCAGTTCATGCATTACCTGCCATTGATGGAACTCTGCTACGACTAGAACTAGATTCAATAGATTTTACAATGTGGATAAAAAATAACTCTATGATTGTCTCATAGATATTTAATTCTCTTGACACATCTCTTCATGATAGTGTTGCCTATTTTGATACTGCTAGGGAGATATGGGTTGATCTTGAATAGCATTTGTCACAAAGGAATGCACCTCGAGTGCACCAATTAAGAACTGAGATAGTGACTACGCAACAGAAGGATATGTATGTTGCTGCATATTACACAAAACTTAAGCGACTTTGGGATAAGTACAATACTTGTTCTCAAATTCTACCTTGTACTTGCAGTTCAGCCAAAGCAATTGTTGTTGAGAAAGAAAGTAAAAAAGTTCATCAATTCTTGATAAGATCGAATAAAAATATAATGTATTACGATCTCAAATCCTAAACATTGATCCTCTTCCTTCGTTAGCCCAATCCTACACACTTATTTCACAAGATGAAAAGCAGCAACAAATTACAACGTCGAGAGGGGTAACCATTGTTGAAGCAGTTATATTTATTGCATCCAAGAATAACTCAAAATCTATAGGTACTCGAAGCAACAATGGTAACGGAGATGCATCAAAGTTGTATTGTGAACATTGCAAGAAAAATAACCACACAAAGGAGATGTGTTTTAAACTGCATGGTTATATGGATTGGTGGGAAAAGAATAAAGCCAAATCGACATGAGGAAAGATGGCAAATCAAACACAAACTATGAACACAACAGGACAGTCAACTAGATCTCCAATTAGTGACCTTACTAATGAATAATATACCCAACTAATGTCTTTATTGAATCTTGATAGGACACAGAGTTTGAATCCAAATGCAAATTTTGCTGGTAAGGTAATTTCTCTTTCTAATGGTAGTGTTGAATTGATTTTGGACTCGGATAATTTTGACCATATGACTTGCCAAAAGAGCATCTTGCATAATGAGACACAAGTTATTTTTAATCTTCTTATTTCAATTCTAGATAGTTCTTCTATTCTAGTTAAATACTATGGAGAAGTCACTATTAATCCTAACATTAAATTTAATGATGTTTTATATCTACCTTCTTTTTCTTGTAACCTCATCTCTATAGGCAATTTAACCAAAGCCTTAAATTGTCTTGCTCATTTCTTTCTTACATTTTGTCTTATAGGAGCTAGCCATGAGGAAGCTAATTGACATGGGTGAACTTAAGGATGATCTTCATTATTTCAAGGCACTCAGTATGATTGGGGCATTTGCAAGTACAGTTCAGGATACAAGTTTTGAGTTATGGCACCGACGACTTGGTCATCTTTTTTTTTATCGAATGTCTACTATTAGTGGTTTAAATCTTTATAAGGTGAAGAATTTTTATTGTGATACTTACCATTGTGCTAAACAAGTTTGTCATCCTTTTCATATTAGTTTTATTAAAACTCAGAAACCTTTTGATCTAATACATTGTGATGTTTGGGGGACCTTACAAGAATCCATTTTTATTTTGTGCTCATTATTTCCTTAGTATTATTAATAACTTTAGTAGAATTACATGGATTTATTTAATGAAGAATAAAACTAAAGTTGATCATTTCCTAATTTCTTTTGTTGCCATGGTTCATAAGCAATTTTAATTATCATATTGCGTAGATTAGAAGCGACAATGGGAATGAATTTATCGCTCACAAATTTCAACAATTTTACTAAGAAAAAAGGATTATTCAATAATTTTCATGCATTTCTACCCCTTAACAAAACAGAATAGTTAAGCACAAACATAGGTATCTATTAGAAGTTGCACGAGCTTTAAGATTCCAAAGAGGATTACCCATAAAATTTTGGGATGAGTATGTTCTTATTGCAGCCTATTTGATTAATTATACAACCATACCACTCTTAAATGGAAAGAGTCCTTATGAAATCTTATTTTCACAGAAGCCAAATTACTTACATATTAAAGCTTTTGGTTGTCTTTATTATGCTTCGGTCATTCCAAGATCAAGTGATAAATTTAGTGAATGAGCCAATCCTTGCAATTTTGTTGGATATCATTATGGTCCAAAAGGATATAGAGTTTACAATTTGACAACTCGTAGAATTTTTGTCTTAAGAGATGTCGTGTTCCATAAAACCATTTTTCCGTTGCAATCTTATTCCCCAACTAAATCTTCTACTCCATCACCTATGCTTGTACCCATCATAGAATCTAACATTATGAGTAATTATGAGTATAGAGTTAACAAGAATAGTGAAACATATCAGATTGACCGAATTGATGAGCATAATACAGTCAGTGAAATTTCTCAAAACAATATTGATAATGTTCAGCACAACGAAGGGGTTGCAGATTATGACAACACAACTAATAAATTTCAAGATGGGACTGAACGAGATGCAATTTCTCATGATTTTCCTAATCTAGTACCCATTGAAAACACTCATCCTACTCGACACAAAAAATTGCTGGCACATTTCAAGGATTACATTATTGAATTACCAGGAAATAATAAAGACACATCCCAATCTCATGCCAATACAGTTTCCTTAGGTATTCTTTACCTTTATCTCACTTTCTTTCCTACTCAACTTTTTCTTTACAATAGTAAGGACACATTGATTTGAGATATAAAATATTAAGTTTCTTTTGGTGAGAAATTTGTTTTGAATTTCTTGCATGAACTTTGTGAATTATCATGTTTCGGAGGTTTGTGGTGTCAAAATTCAAAATCTTTGTCTCCTTCTCATTTCTCAAACTTGTTTTATTTATTTTGAGTTGAAGACCTCAAACTCTATTGAAGTCCTCAAACTCTATTGAAGTCTTTATCAATTGTCTAAGGGTATTAATTCTTTTCCATTGCAAGTTTATCATAGCTCTTTAGCTATTGGGGAGTTTGAATAAAAGATTAATGATCTTATTCCGATTTGGTAAGAACTAAAATAGTTCTCTTATCTCTTTCTTAAATATAAATTCTAATCTTCAAGTTTAATAGAGCATTGCGACTATTGGGGTGTTTGGGTTATGAACTATTGATTTCCATCACAGTATCAAGTCACATATTTATTTTAATAATTCCTTTATGTATCCCATAAATAAATAAATACATTTATAATATTCTTTCAAAAAATAATTTATAATCTAAAATAATTTAAATATTTTTTAAAAAATAAGTTATTAATTTCTAGAAATTACATCATAATCACCCTTAATTAAAAATATTTCATTCATTTAATTTAACTCCATCACATAATTTAAATTAATAAAATATAAGTAATAATATTTTTAAACCTAATTTTAATTGTCATTGCCCTTGAATTATTCCCAAATATGCTCGACCGAGTTCGATCGAAGTTAATGATGTACTTTATGATCACGTAATTCCACATTCCTTTGAAAGTAATTTTAAAATTCCTTGATGAAACTTGTACTCACGGGGATTGTAGGCTCTTCATCATCATCATTCCAATTTGTTATTTTATTTCCTTCATCCTCGACAATCATATTATGTAATATGATGCATGCGTACATTATATTTTTCAGTTTTTTTTTATGCCAAAAGCAAGTTGAGCCACATATAATAGCCCAACGAGATTGGAGCATTCTGAATGCTTGATCAATGCCTTTCCTTGTAGCCTCCTGCATTTACTTAAACTTGATCCTCTTTGATCATTTAGACATGTGAAACTTTTAACAAATGTTGCCCACTCGAGATATATACCATTTGCTAGATAATACCATTTTCAGTATCATGTTCCATTTACTGCAAATTGAACATCGAGAGCATATCTGTGCAATATGTTGTTAAATAACAAAGATTTGTTCAGCATATTGATGTCATTGTTAAACCTAATTATGCTAAAAAAAATGCAGGCCATATCCATAATTCTACTGATGCGACTGCTTCTAGCATTATCGTGGGAACTCCTTGATCACCTCGAGTAAATTGACATTTCCATACAACTGGGCAATTCTACCAATGCCAGTGCATGCAGTCAATGCTACCCAACATGTCGAGAAAGCCATAATGCTCTTCATGCAAACAAAGTATATATTCGATGTCATTATTATTAGGCCTTCTCAAGTATTGTGCTCCATAAATCTCGATAATACATTGAAAAAACTACAATAAAAACTCGATTACAATGGTTTCACCGATTCTTATATACTCATTGTAATGGTCAATCAGTGCTCCATATGCTAACTGTTGAATAGCTGCAATGCATTTTTAAAGTGAAGAAAGTTCCTTTTTATCGGCTGCATCAACCCTCATACGAAAATATTCCAAATGATTGATGTGTGTAATTTTTACATATATCCTGAGTTGAATTTTAGTGACTTTTGAATTAATAAATAATGTTAATTGGGTAGATTTTAGGTTAATTAGGATATATTTTTAGTTTAGAGTTTTATTTAGGATTTTATTATTTTTGTTTTAATTCTAGTCAAATAAGGAGTTTTATTTAAATGCCTAATTAGTTCTCCCTCTTTTGTAGGAGATTTCACTAAAAGGAATCCAAAGAGTCAAAGGATTGGATGACACCACTTCAACACGGCCATGCTGAAGTAGTCTCTGCTACTGGAGTTTTAGCATTACTTCCACAGGACTTGAACACGAGGGTGTGCAACGTGCGTTACTCCCATGTTAAAACCATGTCGATGCCGTACGAGGATCTACAATTCTGATTCAGAGTGGAGCACGCCTATATTGAAGTCGTGCTGAAGTGGTGTCAGGCATAAAAAGTTTCCTTTTTCAAGGGGGACTCAAGAATTCAAGGGCAATCAGATCTCATATCAAGTTTTTGTTGGGTTTTGTTGATTCATACATGCAGCGGAAAAACAAAAATTTTAATCGAGAAACCCTTACAAGATCCATATAATTCGAGTAAATCGATTAAGAGAGAGATTCCAAAACTCACCAAGACAATTTCAAGGCAAGAATGTTGGAAGGAAGAGAGGGGGTTCACTCCGATGACACCTTACCTCGAGCTTTTCGTATAGGTCTTGTCGGATAAAGACGCCGCCAATAAAGCCACGCCCTCTACCGGTATCCACACAAACAGGGTAGCCAAAGTAATATTGGTGTGCTAGCACCTTTTTCAAAGACAACTCTTATTTTTCTTTTTCTCTCTTAGTGTTTTTCTTTTCTCAAAAGAAGTGGAGGAAGGAGGAGAATAATAACTATTAAAACCCTATAGAAAGAGATGTATATATAGACATCCCATCTAGGGTTTCTTAAACCACTTACTTACCAAAACAGTTTTGGTAATATTAGACTTACTTTTAATTTTGATTCTAATTCTAAAATTAGAATTATTTTCTATTTATTTAAAATAACACTTACTTTAAATAAATAAGGAAAATAAATAAATATATATATATATATATGTGTGTGTGTGTGTGTGTGTGTGTGTGCCCTAGTGCCATTTCGTGTAATATAAATGACATTATACTTTTATCCCTACGGCAATAAAATATTCATTTATATAAAGTGTTTATTTATTTGAGTATTTATCCTTTAGCTTTATGTTAAAAGAATTTATTATCAAGAGTTGGTAATATGAGTGACAAATTCTTTTAGTACATATACTATAAAATGTTCGTAGTCGTAGGATTAATATGTGGGTAGTATTAATCCATAGACTATTACCTCTGTCTATTTTCCTTAATCGGTATGTGATATCGATAGTGGGAGGTAGTGAGTCTCATGCTACTTGATATGAGATATCAGAATACACATGTGGATACTCATGTGATGGGTGGATCGAACTGTGACGTAAGATAAGTGATTGCATGGAAATTCACTTTTGTCAACAATCACTGTCTTGGACATAATGGTGCATATGGTCCTTTGACCTGAGGCGACACGGTCATCCGCATATGGTTGGTTAGAGTTTGTTACTGCTTACATACTTGTGCTAGCCATGTATGGGTATATGGCGTGTGATGGCTCTAGTTGGTTATATGTAGCGATGAGTGATCGACCAAGATGGAATTCATTACCTGGAGTGAACCGAGATAAGATCATATGCTATCTAAGTTATTCTTGATGAATAAGTACCTGGCCAGGTCAAACTTGACTTAACCAAAAAGAGTTCACGGTGCTAGAAAGTGTTTCTAGTAGAAGTCATGTTTTTATCGAGATTTAAACTGAAGATGAGGTCATATGATTAAGGCAATTAGGGTTTGACTGACCATGACTCTAGCTGATGTCGGGATCTTGAAATGAAGGGACATTGAGTGCACAGTAATTATGTTCTATGGTTCTTGTGAATCTACGGATAGCATTCATTTCCAATTGGGTAGGCATGACATCTATACTGGGGGTCACTTACAACTTATGGAAACTAAATGTGATTAATTGGAATTTTCACATTTAGCTTGGAAAGATTTTCCAATAATATTAAGAGTTAATATTATTTATTTCCATTGCCATTTGGACTTAAACCTAGTAAGTCACACACATAAGAGTAGCACTGATAATGATAACCATTAATTTGATTATTAATTAAAGTGTTTAATTAATTAATTAAATTAATTGAATTGGATTTTTGCTTGTGCGGGGATCTAGCATATCCCCAAATCTAATTCAAAGGTTAGGACTATTAAATATTAATTTGGATTTAATTTAATATGTGATATTAAGTTTAAGGACCAAATTAATATTTGCCACCTATACTAGTTTGGATATGGACCATAAGATGGGCTATATACATGTAGCTTAATGGATGATGGATTGGTTTAAATAATTAAGTGTATTAGTGAGAAGGGCTTTATTTAAGTGTTAAATAAAGCCCATAAGACTAATTAGTGGATGTTGTAGAGATAGGCCTATTTAAGAGTTAAATGAGCCCAACCCTAAGCCCACTTACTAAAGGAGGTGCCACCTAAGCATGTGATATGGTGGCCACATAAGCATTCTTTACATGCAATGTGATTGCATGGTTGACAACATGGAGATGTGTCATAAGCATGCACCTTAAGTTAGTGGTCAATCTCTACATGCATGAGGTAGCTTATTTTACACTTAAAGTGAAAAAAGTAAGCACATGCATGAGATTGCTTATCCTACACTCAAGCTTAAGTTAGTAGAGAATCTCTACACATGCAAAATTAGTCTCTTACATACATACACTAAGTAAGTGGAGTTTCTCTACACACTTGAATTATCACTTACATTTGAGAGACATTCAAACACAAAAAAGAGAGAAAACAAGAGTTGAGTCTTCTTC
>CATIWK010387801.1:0-28552 GCA_949634005.1 Mallotus japonicus
AATCATAACTTAAATAGCATATTTAAAATATCAAAATCAATATTATGGGCATTTCAAATGCTAAAATACAATTTCTTTAACTAAATTTCCTTTTTAATTATAATTAACTAATCTAGGTTCTCATGCATAACCTAACACACATTTCCAAATATTAACTTACAAGTGGAGTGAGTAGGCTTACGTGTCCTTGTCCGCCTATTTCCCGATATCTCTGTTCCGGTACTCTATAATAAACAATATACATATATAATAATTATCAAATAAATTCCTAATAACTCCCAAAAATTCTAAAAATTTATAAAAATGATGGAATCATGGAAATTGACTTAGGAACACCCTAAATGATTAATTTGAGACTTAAAAATTATCTCCGACGATTAAATTAATTTAAATGGAAATTAACTAATTTCCATCGTAAATTTTTTGATATTTTTTTCTCAAAACTCGTAAAGAATTAGACTAAACTCCATTTATGGAAATTGATCACTATAATTTATACTATTTATTAAAAATAGTTTCATACGTATCTCGGGTCGGTACTGTTCATTCACCGGAGTTCAGGTGGGACCCACCGGATTTTTCACCGGTAAAGTGTTACCCGACAAAACCGAATATAAAAAAAATGTTCCTAATAATTATTAGAACACACTAAAAGCCTCAAACAACCCAAATAGGCACTAAACAAAGAAATCTAGAAATAAACTGAAAGTACCTAAAAAAAATCACCAAATATTATAGAGGTGGAGATCGGACTCGTGGTTCATGCCTACGGACTATTGATGATGAGAGGAACACAATGGAAGCAACCGTGAAACCAAAAAACGTCGGAATAGTGCAAAATTAAGGTGAAAGGCTGAATGTTCTTCCTAAAATTTGGGCATTTTTAGACGGATTTTCACAAAATAAAAGCTATGAAATGTAGAAGAGGGTGAGAAGAAGCTACAGTTCAAATTTGAGGTCAATCGGAGGTCGTTTGGGTAGCTAACGGATGAGAGAAAAAGTTTAGGTACTACAACGAAATTTACCACCCAAAACTGCTTCTCTCCTGCTTCGTCTTCTCTCCCGATCTACAAACCCCTCTTTTTCATCTTTTAAAACCACACACCACGTGCCAACTTTGACTTTTCTCTTTCTTTTTCTTTTTTTAAATAATAATAATAATAATAATAATAATAAAATAACAAAGATACTAATAATATTAATAATAATAATAATTGATAACTTAACTTCCGGCACCTCCGAGTCCTGCGGTCAAGCGATCAACAAAGATGCAAGGTGAGATGTGGGGTTTCCCCCACAAACCCTCTGATGCTTAAGTCAGAAAGAGTAGAGAGAGAATTTAGAGAGATAATGAGAGAGTAATAAACTGAAGGAATAGAATGAATAGTTAAGGAAGAGGTAAGGAGTATCTATAGAGAGTATAATGCTCAAACCTGAGAGGAACAGGATTCCTCTTCTATGTAGGACTTGTTCCTATTTAGGAGGTTTCCTTCTTGTTCCGAGAGTCTTCCTGATAAGAGACTCCTTTTCCTACTTGGATTGGGTATCCTTGCTTATTTAGGAAGATAAAATAGTAATTAAATAGGAATATATTTGAGGAGTATCAAGAGTCCCCCCCGCAAGTCTACTCAGATATTTATGTCCGAGATTGTTTGAAGTTCATTAGATGCATTAATGATAATTCGGAGCAAGGAGTTCTGATGAAGAGACGATCATGATCTTTGTTGGTACTGAAAGGTGAGCTGAGGTGGCCAGCCTCAGTCACTGAAGGTCGAGATGCTCGATACCGAGTCTTTGAATTTTGAATTTCTGAGTAGAATGATGAAAGGATGCCAACTGGACTTACAGATGCTCAGTGTCAAACACGTTCCGAGAGATTAACCCACCAATGTTAGTGTAACACGTAGAATGAGACCAGTGAGTGCTGGAGTTTTAAAACAGCAATACTGAAAAGCAACCTGAAGTGCGAGTTTCCATATATACCCGACTTTGTGAGATGCTCGATGCAATATAGTGACTCGAGAATGCGAGTTTCCATATATACTCGACTTTGAGAGATGCTCGGTGGAACATAGCAACCCAAGGATGCCAATTTCCATATATACTTGACTTTGAGAGATGCTCGGTGCAACATAGTGACCTGAGGATACGATTTTCCATATATACTCGACTTTGAGAGATGCTCGATGCAATATAGCGACCAAAGGATGCGAGTTTCCATATATACTCAACTTTGAGAGATGCTCGATGCAATATAGCGACCCAAGGATGCGAGTTTCCATATATACTCGACTTTGAGAGATGCTCGGTGCAACATAGAGACTCGAGATCTGAGATAGCTGACAGCAAGATGCGTGTCTTTTAGACTTCACGCCTTTTGATATGCGTTTTGAATTTTGAATTGATAACTACTTCATCCATTCATGTGTCAGAAGAAGCTTCAAATCATAGCGTTGGTAGCTGAAAAAGCATGCCGGTTGATTGGACAATTGTCTTGGTAATCGTACCATTAATGAGTGCTTTATAGCAGGGATGTATTGACTGGTTTACCCTTAAGAAATATGTTTTGGGCATTCTGCCCTAAGGGTACTGGGCATCCTTCTGAATTCTTCTTTTGCTTTATAAATAGAAAATTTTGTTTTCAGAGAGAAACTACTTTTGCTTCTCCTATTCATTTTGATTCTTTCACTGTCTTGTGTGCTCCGTTCTTCTATCTGCCTTTGTAACTATCTACTGCCAAAGTTCTTTGATTTTCCAAGTGAATATTCTTATGCTCTCAGTAGCTTTGCTTTTCTTCTTCTTCTTGCTTTGTTGTGGCTCCACGGGAACAAGTTAAATTTGACTTTTTTGAGTCGAGGGTGGATGAGGGTATGTAAGAATGGTGTAGGCAGTGGTTTGGGATTCCCCAAGACTACCTGCTGCATACTATTGATAAGAAGGCGCATGAGCCTTATGTAGATGTTGTAAAAATGGTGGTTTATCAGGACCAATTAGAGGGCGGATTAAGGTTCCCCCTGGATCCCTTTGTAAAAAGTTTTTTGAATAAATACAACATGGCTCCTGGGCAACTGCATCCGAATAGTTATAGGATCTTGACTGGGTATATAGAGTTAATGTATAGAGAAGGTAGAGAGCCGGACTTTGACATATTCTGGTTTATATATAGTTTGAATAAGAAGAAGGAGGAGCTGGCATTTTCTTTGTCGGTTGTCCCCAATCTGAGTCTGTTTGTGAAACTCCTAGACATACCAAAGTCTTGGAGGCATAAATATTTTGTAATTGAACATTCGACAGAGTTCTTCAGCGTCTGGCATCTGTTGGTCGATAAATGTCATAACGTAAAGTGTCTGTCCAACTTACCTATTGAAGATGCGGAGCTGATTAAAAGGCTTTATGAGCGGAGTATAACCGAGGGAATATCTGCTGTGAATTGTTCTCTGTGGTACTTGTGGAGAATGTATAATGAAAATAGAGATACTGATGGTAAGCTCAGAGCTTCTGAAGGTATATTTTGACTCTTCCTTTCTCCTTCTTTGTAGATGGCTGAATTTCTCAAATTTGTGGACGGGATACTACTTTTAGATGACAATGATCAGGGGCCAGAGCAGGAGTAAGAGTTCACTAACCTTACTTTGGAACAAGAGGAGCCTTTGGAGACTCGGATTGAGTAACATACCGAGGTTACAAGAGATCCTCCGGTTATGCTTGCTGGGAAGAATGCTGCCAGGTCTTCGAAGAAATGCTCCTGAGGTAAAGGAATAGCCGAAGAGGAGGAAGAGTTAGCTGAGAACATCTTCGTCAAGCGTTCGAGACTCTAAGGATGCCCGAACACAAAGAAGTGGATTATGAATAAGATAAGTCCTCTGAGTGTCCTCAATCCTTACGTCAGGGACCAATACGCTGAATCTTTACGTCTACCAGAAGACGTTTAAAGGTGGCAAGAGGCGGGAAGGATCGAGCTTCATAATTCTTTGATTTCTCACGCTTTAGAGGTAACTTTATCTGTAATTAGCTTTCCTCAACTATATATTCTCTGTATGCTGATTTTATATATGCTGCTTATAGATGGTCCAGGGCTTGCTGCTAGCCAAGGATGAGGAGTTTATCCTTCAAAGTGAATACAACTTTAAGGCTGTAAAAGTGGGTACAATTGTTGTGGATTATGAGAGGTAGCTGATTGCAGCAAAACAGGCGCTGGAACTTACGGAAGCTCAACTCCAGGAGGCTAAGTCTGAGGTTGACACCAGTAAGAAGAAGATCCAAGATCTTGAGCATTCTCAGGCTCAACTCACTGAGAAAGTAGGGGAGCAGGAGAATAGGCTGGCTGAAGAGAAAGAAACCCGAAAGGAGGACTTGAAGACTTACCAAAATATGGTGTCTGGGTATCTCAAAGCTTACAAGTTTGAATCCTGGAGGATATTTCTTGCTCAGCACAGTGATATGGACTTCTCTATTTTAGAAAAGCTAACACCAAAAGATCTGGCAAAGATAGCTTCTGAAGCTGAGGCTTCAAGGAAGTCTGCTCCTAAGCGGCTAAAAGACCTACAGGGATTACTGCATCCATCCCATAAGTTAGTCTGAAAGGTATTTCTCCTGTTGAACTCCTGGGTATTGTTCTGTATGCCCAGATGACATTGTTGAGCTCTTCTACCCAGTTCCTTTTCTTCTCGTCTAGCCTCTTCTTTAATCCTTGCATGATGATTCTATTAGTGACTTCTGTCTGCCTGTTTTTCTGGGGATGAGCTACTGAGGTGAATCTAAGCTTGATGTCCAGATCTGAACAAAATATTTTGAACTTGACATTGTCAAACTGCTTTCCATTATTTGTGATCAGAGTGTGTGGTATTCCGAATTTACAGATGATCTCTTTCCAAAGAAGTATTGTATCCGAGCTTCTATAATGGTTGGAACTACCTCGACCTCTACCCACTTAGTGAAATGGTCGATAGCTACAATCAGGAACTTCTTCTGGGACGTTGAGACTGGGAAAGGTCCTAAGATGTCCATTCCTCAAATTGTGAAGGGCCTTGGGCTTCCAATAGGATGTTGGATGTTGGATGGCTTGTGATTCAACCGAGCAAACTGCTGGCATTTGGGACACTTTTGGACAAGCTGTAGCGCATCTTTGGCCATAGTTGGCCAGTAATATCCTTGCAGCAACTCCTTCTTGACTAACGAGCTTTGGGCTTCGTGAGCCCAACATATTCCTTCATGGATTTCTCTAAGTACATAGTTGCCTTCCTCCGGAGATACACACTTCGACCATGAATGAGAGAAATATCTTCTATAGAGTTCTCCATTATACATGGAGTAATGCATAGCTTTGAGCTTCAGCTTCCGAGCTTTGAGTTTGTCCTGAGGTAAGATGCCATTATCCAGGTATTTAATAATTGGCTTCATCTACTCCGCCACTTCCTGGGTGTTCATGACTTCCATTTCCTCAATACTTGGCTTGGTCAGTTCATCGGTTAGCTCAAGTTCGTTGAAGACTTAGTTGGCTTCTGATGCCAATTTTGCTAACAAGTCTGCTTCCGTATTTTCACTTCTAGGAATCTTCAGTATTTCCCATTATCCCCCTTCTTGTTGAAGCTTCATTAGGAGCTATCTCGCTTTCTCTACGAATTTGACCACGCTTGGCTCTTTGACTTGGTATGTCCCTTTGACCTAGTTGACCACTAACTGATAATTAGAGTAAACTTTGAGATGTGCAACCTTGACCTCTATGGCCAACATAAGTCTTGTAATCAGTGCTTCGTACTCGGCTGCATTGTTTGTGGCACTATACTTGATCTGGACTACATATTTGATTCAGACCTTACTTGGTCTTATGAGAATAATCCTAGCTCTAGATCCTTGTGCTCCAGATGCTCAGTCAATGTACAGGTTCCACTCCGGATAGGACACAGGAACTGCTTCCTCTAATGTCATCTCTTGAATGAAATCAGCCAGTGCTTGAGCTTTAATCTGATGGTGAGGCTTATAGCTAATATCGAACTCGCGCAGCTGAGCGGACTAGTCTTCCTGAAGTTTTAGGTCTTTGAAGAATTTTCCGTAAGGGAAAGTTGGTTCTAACAACGATTGAGTGAGCTTGAAAGTACTGCCTGAGTTTTTTAGATGTATGGACGACCATCATCGCGAGTTTTTCCAATTTAGGGTACCGGATTTTTGAGCCTCTGAGTATCTTGCTAATGTAATAAATTGGACTTTGTTGGCTTCCCTCCTCTCGAACTAGCACAGAAGCAATGGATTTGTGTCTAATAGAGAGATACAAGTATAAAACCTCCTCCGGGATTGGCCTGCTGAGCAATGGAGGTGATGATAGAAACTTCTTAATTTCTTCAAATGTTGCCTGACACTCATCATTCCACTCTAACTTCCTGGAGATTTTTAAAGCTCGGAATAGAGGTAAACACTTCTTGGCTGAGCATGAGATGAACCTTCCAAGGACTGTGATTCTGCCATTGAGCTTTTGAAGCTCGTTCAGTGTCTTAGGAGCTTTTATGTTCAGAATAGCTTCCATCTTCTCTAGATTTGCTTCTATTCCTCTGTGTGAAATCATGAAACCCAAGAACTTCCTAGCTTTTACTCTAGAGACACACTTGTCTGGATTAATCTTGATCCGGTATTGATCAAGAATATCAAGAATTTGCTCAAAATCTTTAGCATGCTGTTCTGCTTGCTGACTCTTGACAATAATGTCATCCACATACACTTCCACATTCTTCCTAATCTGATCTTGGAAGACGTGGTTCATTAGTCTCTGATATGTTGCACCGGCATTCTTTAATCCAAAAGGCATAAGCTTGTAACAGTAGAGGTCCTCATGTGTAATGAAGGACGTTTTCTCTTAGTTTTCCTCTTTTATTGGAATTTGGTGATACCCTTGAGCGACATCAATAAAACTATATAAGTTGTGGCATGCTGTTGAATCTACCAACTGATCAATTGTTGGTAAGGGATAACTGTCTTTGGGGCATGCCTTGTTCAAGTCCGTGTAGTCTACACACATTTTGTACTTCCCATTTGCTTTTTTAACTAGTACCACATTAGCCACCCACTTCGGATGTGTGACTTCTCTGATAAATCTGGCGTTTAACAGCTTCTTAGTTTCCTTAGTAATTATCTTCTGCCTCTCATAGGTGAATTTCCTCTTCTTCTGCACCACAAGTTTGAGTCCTAGGTTAATGTTCAGGCTGTGAAATACGATCTGAGGATCTACTCCCACAATCTCGGATGCTTTTAGGATGAAGTTGTTTGACTGCTTGCTCAGAACTTCATTAATTTCCTTACTAGTATTCTCGTCGAGTTCGCCACTAATCCTGACTGTCTTACCTTCTGCTATTTGTAGAGTCTAGACTTGGTCAACTAGCTCTGGATTAGCTCCCTGCTTTTCTATCTCCAGAGATTCCAAAGGGAATGCCTCCATCTGAGGATTGACTGCCATCTGATAGCACTGCTTTGCCATAGACTGATCTCCGAGTATGGTTATCACTCGATATTCTAGAGGAATTTTCATAGTCAGCCTCCGGATGCTCGTGGCTGCATCAATCTCATATAGAATTGGTCTTCCAATAATACCATTGTAAGTGAGTGTGAGGTCTACCATATTGAATAGGGATTTGATTTCTTTTATTTCTCTAGTTTCTCGATTTTTGAACTCCACTTCTAGTTCTACTATTCCCATTGGTTGGGTGGTTCCACCACAGAAGCTTGTGATGGGATTTTTAATTATCTTTAGATCAGTGACTGAGCCCCCCATGGCTTTGTAGGCATTCCACGATAGTGCATTAACTACATTACCATCATCCACCAGAAGTCTTTTAACCAGATAATTTCGGATGTATGCACTTATGACCAAAGCATCATTATGAGGATGACGAGTATGCTCCCCATCATCAGGTCCAAACGTGATAGTTTTCTTTCATCTAGATACTCGGTAATCTTCCTTCCAAGGTCTCTTCAATTTCTTTTCAGCTAATGTTTTTCCTCCGATAATCATGTTGATGAATCTAGCCACCTCATTATGAGCTTTCTTGGTATTAGGGGAATCTTCATCTTGGTCATTCGGATCCCGATTTCTTGTGAATCTGCCCAACTTCCTGTTTTTAATCAATTGTTCAATTGACCATACGAGGTCTCAGCATGTATCTGTTTTATGTCTGAAACCTCGATGATATTGGCAATATTTCCCCTTGTCTAGTAGCCTTTTTCTTGGTGGAGACAATTTCCTGGCTGGAGTTATGCCCACTCTGTTTTCTCTAATCCACATGAGAATTCTTGATCTGGGAGCATTTAGGGGCGTAAATTCCTCAGTTTCTCTTATGAAACCTTCGACCAGGTTTCTGAAATTATTTCGGGGAGTTGGAGGCCTTCTTAGATCAATTCTTTCATTTTTCTTAAAAGGTGGTTTTTCATCGTCTCTCCGGAGTATTTTGTCATCGTCCATCTTGATTAGCTTTATGGCCATGGACATGACCTCCGAGAAGGTACGTGGATCTTTTGTCAGTATCTTGTCTTTAAGTTTCCTCAATCGAGTTCCATTCTTCAACGCTTCTATGGCCACTTCATCACTTAAATTCTCAATTTGCATAGCCACTTTGTTGAATCTATTTAAGTAGCTTCTTGATGTGCGAATCCGCAAGCGTATGGAGTCGTCCAAGTAGTAAAAATCTCGATCCCACAGGGATTATAAATTGAGTACTGTAATAATCAAAGTATTTATTTGTCCAGACACTGAAAATTGATTTTTAAGTTAAAATAAAATAAACAATTAAAAACTAATTTAAAGATTCACAATCCAAGAAAATGCTAGGGTTCTTGAACTCAATTCAACCTTTAAAATGATATAATTAAATTCTAAGTTAATTCATACCATAGTTCATTATGCAAGCAATCTTACGAATCATAGATCTTCCTCTCAGACAAACCTATGATTAACCAAGTAAACTAACACCTAGATTTATAGCTCTCACTTACTAAGTGTATTAGAACCTGGTTTAAAGCTCAGCTCTTTAACATTATTAATCATCTAAGTGTCTCTCAACTAAATAGACAATTAATAGGTCATTTGCTTCTTTTCTCAATGAACCTATCTCTCAATCAAGTCTCATTCTCTAGATTCAATCAAAAGGGTGGCCAAACCATTGAAGACATTAAGTAAAGCAAAAACCAATGAACTATGTTTATGAACTTAGATCAAATCATATTAAGCACATGGTTGAATTGATTCAAGAACCCTAATTAGAAAATCTAGTCACACATGTTGAGTAGAAGAGAAGAAGATGATTGAAGAGAAAATAAATCCATTATTACTGAATTAAAATTGAAATAACAAAATAAAATAGAATAAGAAAACCCTCGGGAATGGAAGCTTTTCCTCCTTAATCTTCAAACAACTCTATTCTAAACAAAATGAAAGAACTAGAGAATTCTAGTTTTTATTCTTAGAAAAATGATGTAAAATTAAACTAAGTGTAGCTTGTCTTTGTTCTTATGAAGGCCCCCTATTTATAGCCTCCAGCCTCCAACAACTTTGAGGTTTGTTACAATTCAAATCTCATTAAATCCCATCCAATCATCAGCTCAAAATTTGAATTTAAAAAGTTATTATAACAGCTTGCACGACTGTGCACACCCACGCGTATGGGTGTGCAGGAACAGTCTTCTTTGTGCTGAATCAGGTTGCGTGGCTGTGTCGTTGGGTGCGCGTGGCTGTGTCAGCTTTCTAACACTCAGGCATGGCTGTGCACACCCAAGCACGTGGCTACACAGGAATATGTTACTTTGAAAATCCATTTTTCTTCAAAGATTTGACTTGTTGTAACCTCCAAATCCTTATCTTGACTTGTTCAAATTCCTTCAACTACCTCCCATGCATCCTTATTTCAAAATTTAAATAAAGATTAACTAAATAAACTTAAAAAATCAACAAAATAAAATAAATCTTAACAACTAAACAAAATTAACAACAACAAATAAAAGATCTTTAAATTAACTAAATTTACAAAAAAAAATGCAACTAATTAGATTCTAATCCTAAAGAAAAAAGTGTTCAAAATATAAGATTTTTCACACTCATCACTTCTCAACGTCTCATTGTTTTCCTGCCTGCATGTCCGGAGATCATTTATGCTTTTAGCAGGGGGAACGTTGGTGATAAACCAAGTTTTGAACTTCTCGACTAACTCCTCAAAAGATGAAATAGAATTCTTTGGAAGCTGGTGAAACCACCTCTAAGCAATTTTGGTGAGTATGCTAGGAAAGACTCGGCATAGAATCCCGTCGTTGACATTCTGGAGCATTATTTTTGTTCTGAATGATGACACGTTGTTGGCCGGATCTCCGGTGCCATTATATTGTTCTAGCTGAGGTAGTTTGAAGTTGGATGGGATCTTTGTTTTATTAATCCTGCTAACAAAAGGTGTTGTTCCTTCTAGGACACATTCGTCCTCCTTCCTTGGCCCAGTCTGAGCTTTCTAGATTACTTGTTCGACCTTCTAGGCTATCTGGGAGTCATCTAGGGCAGGACAACTTATGCTAGACTCCCTTTCTAGATCTTTCTGAGCTTCTTTATTCCTTCCAGGAGCGCTCTGAGTTACTACAGGTGGTCTAATCATATTGTTCTCCGGATTAGCAGCTCCGGGGTTACTATCTTGGATTAGGGCGTTCAGTTGTTGTTGCATAAAGACGATCTGGGCTTGGATATTCTGGATCAATGCCTCTTTATTTGTTGGAGGTAGGTTGAGTGTTTGGGTTATTGTGTTTAGGTCTGGTGTATTTGTGATATGGGTTCCTGAAAGACTTGGGAAAGGTACAGAAGGAATGAGTCTGCTAGTATAATATAAGGGGGCATAGTAAGGAAAGTTCGTGCCTAGGGTTGTCCATCCTTGGGTGATTCCAGATGGAGGATGTGTGTTAAAAGGAACTTGAGATAACGGTCCTACATGTTGAATAACAGCCAATGGATCAATGGGCAAGATGGGAGCAGATGGGCTAATGGGTGAAATGGGAGCTGATGGATTAATGGAAGGTGGGGGAGCAGAAGGATTGATAAGAGCGTCTGAAGTCGTCCCTGGGGGATTGATCTGAGTATCCATAGCTGGTGGGCCAGATGCCATGGTATGATCTTGTTTCAGCTCGGTAGATAATAATGGCTTTAACTCGAGAGATCCCCACAGATGACGCCACTTGATAACTTGATTTCCGGAACCTCCGAGTCTTGCGGTTAAGCGATCAACAAAGATGTAAGGTGAGATGTGGGGTTTTACCCCACAAACTCTCCGATGCGTAAGTCAGAAAGATTAGAGAGAGAATTTAGAGAGATAAAAAGAGAGCAATAAATTGAAGGAATAGAATGAATAGTTAAGGGAGAGGTAAGGAGTATTTATAGAGAGTATAATGCTCAAACCTAAGAGGAATAGGATTCCTCTTCTGTGTAGGACTTGTTCCTATTTAGGAGGTTTCCTTCTTGTTCCAAGCGTCTTCCTAATAAGAGACTCGTTTTCCTACTTGGATTGAGTATCCTTGTTATGCAAGTAAACATTTATTTAGGAAGATAAAATAGTAATTAAATAGGAATATATCTGAGGGGTATCAATAATAATAAGTAGGATGACAATAGTAATAATAATAATAAAATAATAATATTTATAACCACATAAATTCGAGTTATTACGTAAAGTCATGTATGAAGATAGAAAATAATAATTTAAATTATGATTGTAAATGCATGCATAGGTTGGTAGAGCTAAGCAAATTACTGTTGCATGTATATGCATAGTCTGAATTTCTTCATTTATGATTAGAGGTGAATATGGACAAATAGTAAAATTAATGTTTAATTTGTTGAATAAATTTGATAATTCTATGTCTATTGCTTGTATAATTATATTGCAGGTTATGGAATGGTCCGAAGAGGGGAGAGACCTCCAAACATCAAGATAAAACAGACATAATTTCTATATTGAGATCGGTCTTCTCTTTTTCAGGTGATGCAGGATATCGAGATCAACCATCCAACTCTAAACAACAAATTTCAAATCCTCGTCTAACAGTTAGAATTAGAACTAAGGTATGCTTTTCGACAATTTTTCTATAATCAATATTCTCCCCTGGCTTTTATTCCTTCTCTCTGCATCTCTTTCCATTCTTTTAATAATCATTAACATCAATTTTGTTGGATGTGGTGGATTAAAAATTTTTAAAATGTGAAATTATTTTGTCTTGTATGTGTAATAGTGGATTTCTAAACTTTTTTTATTGTATTATGTTTATAGATTTTAATTTTTTATTGCTTTAGTTGTTGTTTTATTTGTTGGGTTTGCAGTTTTGTTTAAAGTTAATGGATATCAAGTAACTTCAAAAGTAAGTTTATTTTTTTTATTGTATGATATTAACTTTATTTTATTTCTAAATTTTTTTAGTTTTATTTTTATATTGTAGGCTTTGTGAGCTAATTTAAAATATGTATACTTTCAGAAATTCATATTAATTTTCCATAGTATAAGATTATATATTTACAAGAATATTAATTTGTTTTTTGGACTTCGGTTTGCTTTTATGATTACAAGAGTGTGAATTTACTCCAATTTCTCTACTATTGCTTCAAGTTTAGTGCAGTCACTCTCTCCTCAAACTCGGCATATATGTATATAAAGCATCAAATTATGATTACCAATTCTTATCGTCCAATTTTAATACTAATCTTTCTAACTTAAATCCAACCAATATTCATATAAATTTTGTGCATTGCTAAATCTTTCAAACCTCAAATCAACGAGTAGTATGGAAATGAAAATAAAAAATAAAAAATTGTTAAAACAAATAAAAATAGTATTTTTAACAATATAGGGCATAAAATATGAAAAAATGTATATATTAAATATATAAATATTAAAAACTCATTACTAATAGTATAATATAAATGATTTTATTTAGTTTAGAAAAATATACAAATTTATAAATTAATTAAAAACTAAAAAATGGATTTTCTAATTGAAAATATAATTTTTAGTTTTTTAATTTATGAAAATGACCCTAAAATATTTTTGAGATATTTTCTAAAAATTTTAAAATAAAAATATTTCCAATATAGAAAAATGCCTTAATTTAAATTATTTATTTTAGACATAATTAAAATTGTATTTAAAATAAATAAATTAAAATTATTTAAATTATATGACTTATTTTACTTTTTTATATTTTCAATAATTAAATAAAATATTTTTTAATATACAATCTGTGCATTGCGTGGATTCACGACTTGTTAATTGTAAATCGATACAAATCAAAGTGAACTTGACAAGTGGATTTGGTTCAATTTTTCAATTTCGGTTATTTTTCACCTCTATCGGGCACATGCTTTTAATAGATGTGTTGCCCGAACCAAACCCCATCATCTAAAAATGTATGCAGTCCGGATTAGGAGCCGAGCAATTTTTGGATCTGAAAAGAGGGGCGTAGTCCCATTCCCATATTTAACGTAATAAGTAATACTTATATATATATATAAAATTTTACTTATTACGTTAATTATAAAATATCTAATTAAATAAACCACAAAATAAGATTTTTAATAGTATTTAAAAAAGAATCACGGTAGATGTTGCTAATAACTACATAATCTTTTTAATCATTTCCTCCCATTTGCATGTCCCCTATATATAGGGTCATGCATATAATTTTTTTAAAAATATTATTTTTTAGTACTAATGGATGTTATGGGCGTTTGGTTTAGTTGATTGAGATAACTGATAGAGATTTTTCCTCAATCAGATACAATTTAGGTGTTTGGTAAACCTCCAAAATCAGCAGCTGATAATTGATTTTATTAAAAACAGTTGTTGATTTGAAAAGCTCTATTTTGGAGTTTTTTCTCATCAGTTGGTAGCTTATTTATATTTATTTTTTTATTTAGACTATTTTACCCTTATTTAAAAATAACTAATAACAAATAATTTCATTTAAATTAAAATTAAATGTATCTAATTAATTTTTTATAGTTCATAATTAAACAAAATATTGTAAATTATAATTAATAATTAAATAATTATTGTATTTATACCTATAATTATTTTAAAAAAATTATACAATAATATTTATATTTTAAAATTTATTTTTAAATAATTTGTATTAATTATTTTAATAATATATAAATTAAATACAATAAATTATTATTTATTACTATATATATTTTTTAAATAATTTGCATAACTAAAAAATATTATGTCCCCGCAAGCCTGGCCTGATGGCCAGGCTGCTGTGGGACATTGGTCCCCCCTCCCCCTACTTTGGTCAAAAAAAAAAAAAAACTAAAAAATATTATAAAAAGTATATGAAATTATATTTACAAATAAATAATACCCTTAATGGTCATTTCATATATAAACAGCAACAACTAACAAATTTTTACCAAATACTTCATATTTATCAGCTAACAACTATCCGCTAACAGCAACCGCTATCAACTATCAGCTACTGTAAATAGTTAAACAAACAGGCCCTTAGTGTCTATTATTATCCATTGCCATTACATATTTAGAGCGACTGCTATCACAAACAGAAATTAAATGTACAATATAAAAAGACTGCCTCCATTGTTGTGCCAGCTTGTTGTGGGTTGTCTTTTATGCATCCATACACAAACCTCTCTTATATGTATGAGGTTGAGATACTCTTGTTGTCACAGAAGTGTTAATGGCTAAAAAAGCAACCCTTAATCTCAACCTCCTGTCCCAAATGATGGTCGTTGTCTCCCACATGATTGCTTGGTTCCTACCAAGCTCACTAAAGACAATTATTGTTTATGGAGAGATCAAGTTTACCCTCTCATTGTTTATGGTGAGATCAAGTTTACCCTCTCATTGAGAGTGTTAATCTCCTTGATCAAATAGGCATTAATGTTGATGAACCAGTAGAAGAAACCAATGATGATGGTGATGATGAACTAGCTGAAGGAACCAATGATGATGAAGAACAAGAAGAGACAAATGATGATGACAATGAATAGGAAGAAACTGATAATGGAGATGAACAGCAAGGAAATGGATTAACTAATGATGACTAGAAACTAAAGGATGTCATGCTTAGATCTTTTATTGTTGCTACTCTATCTGAAGCAGTCCATAAGCAAGTTGTTGAAAAAACTGATCAACCACTTGATACTGCCAAAGATTTATGGAATTACTTAGAAAAATCCTTCAATGAAACATCCAAGAAGACTAAAGGTAATGATATCTTTTATTTCACGAAATCAATATACAATTATTTAGAAAAATTCTTCCATACACATTACTATGAGTTAACATTGTTGTAATAACCCATATTTATTTTAAATAAATAAATATATATTACTGTTGTTATCAGGTTATTGTTGTGTTGCTGAGTGATTGTTGAATCGTGGTATGGTGTTAACACAATTAATTGCTAGCAATTTTCTAGTATACAAGCTATTAACTCATTTAACTGCCAACAATTATCCGGACTTCCAAAGTGAAAGGACCAAGTGAAAATTTTGCCAAAAATATGGGGACTAAAGTGATAATTTTCCACTCTCTCTTCAGTATATGTCTGCAAACGCAAAAATTTAATTTCAGTTGCTAAACTTCTTTGTTGGTCATTGTAGCACCGATCATCTTCTTCTTCTCCGATGACCGGCCAAACGACGTTCATTTGCCGTGAAATTTGAACCATAAACACTTCTCAACCTCCTGTACATCCTAGTAAACTTTATTTTGTGAAAATTGATCTGGTTTTTAGTAGTTAAACCTTTAAAGTTTCAACTTGAACTTTTCGGTGGTAGATCTCCTTTTTCAATGACTTTCAGCTGCTGTGACCACCACCATCGGACTCGTCTTGCTGTCAGGAGTTTAGAGAGACAAACCTCGTGATCGGGTGTTGCCGTTTGGTGCCTTGTCAGAGCTATATCAGTAAATTCCTATTCTTGACCCGATCTATAAATTCGACCATTTATTTAAGTGTTTGAGTATGTATTTAGCTTCTCCTTGATGTTTAGAACATGAGTAAATATCTGATTTGTGTTAAAGATGATTTTTCGGTAAGAAATCCGGCGAGTTCCAACCGGATTCCTGTGAGAAATAGTGACCAGCCTAGAGAAATTGTGATTTTATATTTAATAAATAGTATAAATTATGAGGATTAATTTCCGTAGCTGGAGCTAGGTCTGATTCCTCACGGATTTTGAATTAAAAATTTCGGGAGCGTTTCGGTGGAAATTTCTTAATTTCCATTTAAATTGTTTTAGCTCACCAAAATAATTTTCAGTAGCCTCAAATGTCATATTTAGGATATTTCTAAGTCCATTTTATTAATTCCTTGATTTTATTAATTTTCCTAATTTTGGAAAATTATTATGCATTTATTTGATTTATATATGTAAGCATTTTTAAATAAATATTATTTATTTTAGAGAGTTCCGGAGCGGAAGCTGTAGCATTTGGGCAGCTGAGAACGAGTCGGCCGGCACGCTCCACTTGTGAGTTAATTTTATAAGATGTTTGTTGAAGATAAATATATAAATGAGAAATTTTATGCGATAAAGATAATAATAAAGTTGAGTATATATATTTAGTTATGCTTATGAATATTACCGCAAGAATGTTTATTTCTTTTATTATTGTTAAGGATTTTGAAAATGTGGCGTAAATATTATTATGGATTTTATTGGTTTGCATACTTTATAAGCTACATGAGATATTCATTTTATGATTATTGGAAAGATGTTTTAACTATGTTGTATTTTATTTATGAGATAAATATGTTTTGGAGAAATTGGTAGAACGTGTTACCTAGAGGGTGTCACTAGGACCAAGTGCGCACTGGTTATGATCTTGTGTTTGTTATATGTGGAATTGGCTCGGTGGAGCTTGTACTCTCGGGCAGTGATATGAATTGAGCTTGGTGGAGCATGATCTCTCAGGCAGTATGTGAAATGGCTCGGTGGAGCTTGTACTCTCGGGCAGTGTTTAGGCTCGATGGAGCATGTTCTCTTGGGCAGTGGTTGAATTAGGCTCGGTGGAGCTTGTTCTCTCCGGCTAGAGTTGAGATGTAACTCGATTGAGCTTGATCTCTTGGGACATCAATAGTGGATTGAGGTTTAGGATTCTACCATGTTTTTCCACCAAAGGTTTTAATTCATATGATTTTCATATGAGGAATTAACTATAATGATATTTATAGTTTTTGAAAGACATTTTATAAAAATAATTTTAGTATAATAAATTATTTTCAAATAGTTATTTATTTAAAGGATTTATTATTTTTTTAATCTTAGGAGTTAAGTGTTAGTCCTTCTCCCATACGTAGGGTTCGTTCTTCACTGACTGTTTTATGTGGGTTATTGTAATATTATTAATATGTGTGAGATATTATTTAGTTAATCTAGACACCGCAGTAGTATGAAAGGAATTTGTTGTATTGTATTTATATTGGTATTTGCATCGCTTTATAATATGCATTTTTATATACTTGGGTTGAGTTGTTGGTGTATTTGGAGAATATTGGAGTTGTGGCGATTGAGCATATATTATTGGGAGTGTTATTTGTCATTTTAGGCTTTTTTTTTACTCCCGTTATAGAGGAAACTCTGCTAAATTTTTGTTAAACTTTTATATGGTTAATTTTATTGTAATAAATTCTTTAAGGCTTACTACGGGTTTCGGAGATTTTATGCCTTTCCCATTCCCTAGTGCTAGTCACATACCTATGGGGTTCGGGTCGTGATACAGTTGGTATCAGATCCTAGTTTATCCCTTGATCTTTTGGTCATTGGTGTTTGTCTTTTCAGTGTGTATATGTTAGCATCCTTGTTATGTCTTGAATCTTGCTTTTGTCCTTTCAGAATGAGGCAAGCACGAAATGCTCCTGCTGCAGATGCAGCATATGATGATAGTGAGCAGTCCTTTTAGGATGAAGCTCTTCCCCCTGCCCCACCACATAGAATGAGGGGTAGGCCTAGGGCAGCGGCAGCTCAAGGACAAGAGCAATAGCCGCAAGTAGAGCCAAAAGCTCTAGAAATGGGTCCTGTAGCTTTTGCAGTTGGAATGGCAGGAATTAATCGATGCTGAGCTGCACTTAACCAAGCCATGCCCTCAGTGCAGCAGATGCTTCAACAGAGGAACCAGGGGATGTCTGATATAGATGCAACTTTGTTATATTCCAGAGTTGTAAGAGTTCCATTTAATGGTACCGGTGATGCCTTGGATTTTATAAACACCATTGGGGCTAGAACCAGGACTGGGTACTCAGATTACTAAAGAATAATGATTGTGGAGTTATCAGTACAGGCTGCAGCTCAAGACTAATTTATGCAGTCAATCCAGCCATATATGACTACCACGGTATGGTTGGATTTTAAAGAGCAGTTTTTGAGGTATTTTTGTCCACCTTCGATGAGGGACAATTACAGGTGGCAATTGTTGCATATAGCCAAGGGTGATCGGTCAGTTGAGGAGGACACCCACGAATTTCTCAGGCTGTCATGCCATACTGTGGATGTGGTGCAGGATGAAAGGAGAGCAGTAGAGTTATTTGTGATAGGGTTAGGCCCAGCCTATGTTGGTATTTGGACTAAGGACTGGAGATTAGAAAGAGTCATTGAGGAGGTTAGACAACTGGAGAGACGACACATTAGGCATGGGACTATCCCTGACCCTTATATGAGTGGCTGCAGTAGATCGGTAGTAGCTCATAGGAATCAACTGTCTACTTTTTAGATGGGCAGTGTTGGCATTCAGACTGCTAGTACCTCACAGCAAGTTATAGAGGTCACCGTGGGCATAAGAGTGGAAGGCATAGCCGACAAAGTAGCAGACCTATAAGATTTGGGCCTGTAGCCAGTAGTAGTAGCAGTGGTTAGAGTTTTAAGTATGGTAGTGTCGGATCAGGACCTATTGCATGTTCAAACTGTGGTCGAGTACACTAAGGTCCATGTCACTTACCATCAAGAGCTTGTTTCAGATGCGGTCAGGTTAGACATGTTGCTAGATCATGCCCGAATTATTATTATCGGTGGGCTTACCCATAGGGTTCATCTGCTACAATTGCTCAGCCAGTACAGTAGAATCCTCAATTTCATGCCTTAGCAGAGTGGCACTCAGTTTGTGGGCCAGTAGGGCCGTGGTTCATGAGGTAGATTTGGAGGGAGATCTGGTGGCAGAGGATTTATGCAGCTATCTATATCACAGTAGGCAGGCCGTGGATAGGCCAAAGTTTTTACACTGACTTCTTAGGATGCTCAGGCATCCAATGCAGTGGTTGCAAGTACTCTTCCAATTTGTTATCATGATGCTAAAGTTTTATTTGATCCTAGTGCATCTCATTCCTTTGTGTCACATGTATTTGCTTTCAAGATGGGATGGCAACCATCTAAAATGTTAGTCCCATTATCTGTAGCAACTCCCCTCAGTGATGAGTTAGAAATAAACATAGTCATTCCATCTTGTCCTGTGTTAGTGGGGGGCAGAGAGTTGCTTGCAGATTTGGTTTTGTTGGATATTCATACCCCACAGGTATATTCCTATTTTAACCAATAAATGTCTTCCTAAATAATAGTAACTTGCAGCACAAGAAGACCAAATCCAAAGAGGAAAAGACTCCCGGATCAGGAAGCAATTAAGCAATATAGAGACATATCATACTAGGAGAAGGAGTCCTACTCCTCTTAGGTTTGAGTATCTCATCCTCTATAAATAGTCCTTACCCTCCTTCATATTATTCATTCTATTTTACTCTATTCTCTTAGCTCTCTTTATCTCTCTAGATTCTCTCTCAACCTATTCTGACTTAGTCATCGGATGGTTTGTGGGGGAAACCCCACCTCTCATCTTGCCTCTTTGTTGGTTGCTTGACCTACAGGACTCGGAGGTTTCAGAATCAAGTTATCAAGTGGCGCCGTCTGTGGGGATCTCTCGAGTTTAAGCCATCGATCTCTACCAAAGCTAAAACAAAACCTTCAAAATGACATCTAACCCACCAGCTACAGAAACTCACATTAACCCTCCAGGAACAGCATCAGATGCTCCCATTAATCCATTAGCTCTCATCGCTCCAATCAACCCGTCAGCTCCAATCTTGCCCATTGACCCTTTAGCCTTTTTTCATAATGCAGGACCATCATCCCAAATTCCTTTTACCATATACCCGACATCCGGAAGAGCCCCAGGTTGGACCCCAGGCGCAAATTTTCCTTATTATGCACCCTTTAATCATACCAGCCATCCCATTCCTTCCATACCTTTTCCAAGTCTTCCAGGAACCCTTATCACAAACACACCAGGCCTAAACACAGTAACAGAAACAAACAACCAGCCTCCAGTAAATAAAGAGGCTATGATCCAGAACCTTCAGGCTCAGATGGCACTAATGCAACAACAATTGAATGTCCTAATCCAAGATAACAATCCAGGGATCACTCATCTAACAGAAAATGTGATCACACCACCAATTGTAACTCAGAATGCTCTAGAAAAGGAAAAGGAAGCTCAGAAAGATTCGGAGGAGGAGTCTACTACAAGCCTCCCTAGTTTGGATGACTCTCAGATAGCACAGAAAGTTGAACAAGTAATTCAGAAGGCTCGGACTAGTCCTAGGAAGGAGGACGAGTGTGTCTTAGAAGGCACAACGCCTTTTGTAAGTAGAATTGTCAAAACTGAGATTCCGTCAAAATTCAAACTACCTCAGCTGGATCAATTTGATGGAACAAGAGACCCAATCATCCATATCTCTTCATTCAGGACCAAGATGATGCTCTAAAATATTAACTATGGGATCTTATGTCGTGTCTTCCCAAGCACGCTTACCAAGACTGCTCAATGATGGTTTCATCAACTGCCCAAGAATTCTATCACATCCTTTAAAAAGCTTGTGGACAAGTTTAGAACTCGGTTCATCACTAATGTTCCACCAGCAAAGAATATAAATGATCTCCGGATGTGTAAGCAGGGAGTCACAGAGTCACTAAGAAGTTACCTGGACAGGTTCAACAAAGTTGCCGTACAAATAGAAAATTTAAGTGATGAGGTGGCTATCGAGGCAATGAAGACTGGGACACGCCTGGGGAAGCTCAAAGACAAGATTATGACTAAGGAGCCTACGACTTTCTCAGAAGTCATGGCTATGATAATGAAACTGATAAAACTTGATGAAGATAGGACATTACGAAGGGATGATGACAAAACCCCCTTCAAAAAAGATGAAAGATCCGAGCCTAGCAGATCCAAACTTCAACGACCTTACTTTAGAGGCTCGACAAGGGGTCTGGTAGGTGGATTCAGGAATGAAGTTGAAACCTTCATGCCTTTAAATACTCCAAGATCACAAGTCCTTATGTGGATCAGAGCAAATGGGGTAGGAATACCCGTACCCAGAAAGTTGAGTCCCAGCAAGAAGGCAATGGTGGACAGGAGATTTTATTGCCAATATAACAGGGAGTATGGACATGAAATAGAAGAATGCCGAGAATTACAAAGAGCCATAGAGCAGCTGATACAAAATGGCAAACTTGGTAAATTCACTAGCAATAATCAAAGACACCGAGACTCTGAGGATGAAGGCGGTGATAAACCTGCAGCAAAGAAGGGTCGGAATGAAGTAGCTAGGGTCATAAACATGATAGTAGGAGGAGAAGTACCAAAGGAGAAAAGAATCAAAAGGACTCGAAAGGAAGAAAGTCAATTACAGAAGCCTGTCATCACATTCAGCCCAGAAGATGGATGACACGCTCGGCATCCACATAATGATGCCTTGGTGGTAAGTGCATACATTCAGAATTACCTTGTAAAAAGACTATTGATAGATGATGGGAGTGCAGTTAACGCGCTCTCATGGAACGCCTACAAAGCCATGGGAGGCTCTATCACTGACCTCAAGACTATCAAAAATCCTATCACAAGCTTCTGTGGGGGAACAACCCAACCTATAGGAATAGTAGATCTGGAAGTTGAATTTGGCAATCGAGACATAGGAGATGTAAAAGTAGTCTGATCTTCATTTAACATTGTTGACCTACCTCTTACTTATAATGGCATCATTGGAAGACCCATCTTGTATGACATTGACGCAGCTACAAGCATCAGAAGGTTAACTATGAAAATTCCTCTGGAAGACTGGGTCATTACTATTCTCGGAGACCAAGCAATGGCATAGCAATGCTACCAAATGGCTGTTAAGCCTTCGCTTGAAGCTTTTCCTCTGGCGTCTTTAGAAATAGAAAAGCAAGGCACAGGTCCGAAACCGGTTGACCAGGTTCAGACGCTGCAAATCACAGCAGAAAAGACAGTTAAAATTAGAGGCGAGCTTAATGAAGATATCAGAAATGATATTAGCAGAGTCCTTATTAGACACTCCGACAGTTTTGCCTCCAAAGCAACCGAGATTGTGGGAGTAGATCCTCAGGTTGCGTCACACAGTCTGAGCATAAATCCAGGAATGAAGCCAGTAATACAGAAGAAAAGGAGATTTGCTTATGAGAGACAGAAAGTCATTTCTGAATAAACAAAAAAGTTACTGGATGCCGGTTTCATTAGAGAAGTAACACACCCGGACTGGGTAGCCAATGTGGTCCTGGTCAAGAAAGCCAATGGGAAGTACCGAATGTGTGTTGATTACACTGACCTCAACAAAGCATGCCCTAAGAACAGTTATCCACTACCAACAATTGATTAGCTGGTAGACTCAACAGCCTGTCACCGTCTCTATAGTTTTATTGATGCCACGCAGGGATACCACCATATCCCTATGAAGAAGGAAGATGAAGAAAAAACATCCTTTATTACTCATGAGGGCCTGTACTGCTATAAGGTCATGCCTTTCGGGTTGAAAAATGCTGGTGCTACCTACCAAAGGTTGATGAATCATGTGTTTCAAGATCAGATATGGAAGAATGTGGAGGTATATATGGATGATATTATTGTAAAGAGTCAGACGGCAGAACAACACGCCAAAGACCTCGAGCAAGTACTCAGCATACTGGATGAATAACGGATTAAGCTAAACCCGGATAAGTGTATATTCGGAGTAAAGGCAAGAAAATTTTTGGGATTCATGATATCACACAGAGGCATAGAGGCAAACCCATAGAAGATGGAAGCCATTCTAAACATGAAAGCTTCCAAGACTCTTAATGAGCTTCAAAAACTCAATGGCAGAATCACCACTCTTGGAAGATTCATCTCATGTTCAACCAAGAAATGCTTGCCCCTATTCTGAGCGTTGAAAAGTTCCAAGAAGTTTAAATGGAATACTGACTGTCAGAAAGTATTTGAAGAGATCCAGAAATTCTTAACCTCACCACCACTGCTTAGCAGACTAGTTCCGGAGGAGACATTATACTTATATCTATAGCCTTAGTATTAGTCTGGGAAGAAGAGAGTCAATAAAGCCCGGTCTATTATGTTAGCAAGATCCTCAGAGGCTCGGAGATCCGGTATCCCAAACTGGATAAGCTAGCCCTGATAATCGTTCATACATCCAAGAAACTCCGACAGTACTTCCAGGCCCATTCTATAGTCGTCAGAACCAACTTTCCTTTGCGGAAAATCCTCCAGAGACCAGAAACATTTGGACGACTACTTCAATGGTCCATTCAACTGGGAGAATTCGACATTAGCTACGAGCCACGTCAGCAGATAAAGGCTCAGGCCCTAGCAAACTTTATACAAGAGATGACAATAGAAGAAGCGGTCTCTTTCTCATATCCAAAATGGAAGCTTTATATAGACGAGGCATCCGGAGCTCAGGGATCTGGAGCATGAGTTATCCTGATAGGACCAAGCAAAATTCGTATCAAGTATGCAGTCCAAATTAAATACAACGCCACTAGTAATGCAGCTGAGTACGAGGCACTACTTACAGGGCTCAGATTGGCCATAGAAGTCTGTGCTGAACATCTTAAAGTCTATTCCGACTCTCAATTAGTGGTCAACCAGGTTAAAAGGACGTACCAAGCCAAATAGCCGAGCATAGTTAGATATGTGGAAAAGGCAAAGCAGCTCCTAAAGAAGCTAGAGCAGGAAGGGGGACAATGGGAAATACTACAAATTCCCATAAGTGAAAACTCAAAAGCAAATTTATTAGCAAAATCTACATCCGAAGCTAATCAAGTCTTCAGAGGACTTGAGTTAACTGAAGAACTTGACAAACCAAGTGTTGACAAAGAAGAAGTGATGAACACTCAGGAGCTTGCATGATGGATGCAACCTATCATTCAATATCTGGAGCATGGAGTCCTACCAGAAGATAAACTTAAGGCTCGGAAGTTGAAGATCAGATCAGCCCATTATTCTATGTACAATGGGGAACTTTATATAAGATCACTGTCTCATCCTTGGTCAAAGTGTGTGTCTCCAGAAGAAGGCAATTATGTGCTTAGAGAAATTCATGAAGGGATATGTGGGGCTCATGAAGCTCATCACTCCATGGTCTGGAAAGCACTATTATAAGGTTATTACTGGCCTAACATGTCTAAGGACGTGTTCGAGCTGGTTCAAAAATGCACCAAGTGTCAACAATTTGCTCGCCTCATTCATAAGCCATCCAACACTCAGCACCCCATTGGAAGCCCATGGCCATTTGCTGTTTGGGGAATGGATATCTTGGGTCCATTCCCAGTCTCCACTTCTCAGAGAAAATTCTTGATTGTGGCCATTGATCATTTCACCAAGTGGGTAGAAGTAGAGGCCGTTCCTACTATCACAGAGGCTCGGATACAGCACTTCTTTTGGAAGGAAGTTATTTACAGGTTCAGAATTCCTCATACCCTGATCACAGACAATGGGAAATAGTTTTACAATGAGAAGTTCAAGACATTCTGTTCAGAGCTAGGCATCAAGCTCAGATTCACCTCAGTAGCTCATCCTCAGACTAACGGACAGATAGAGGTCACCAATAGAATAATCATGCAAGGGTTGAAGAAAAGGCTGGACGAAAAAAAAAGGAAACTAGGTAGAAGAACTCAACAATGTTATCTGGGCCTACAGAATAACACCCAGAAGCTCAACAGGGGAAACACCTTTCAGATTAACATATGGAATGGATGCAGTAATCCCTGTGGAGATCGGGTCATCTAGCTACCGAGTATCGGGAGAGTTAGAACCGGTAATCCCTGTGGAGATTGGGTCATCTAGCTACTGAGTATCGGGAGAGTTAGACACGGACATTAACAACATTAACACTCGGATCTGCCTAGACTTGCTTGAAGAAAGAAGGGAATACGCATCAATAGTCTCAGAAGCTTAGAAACTGAGAGTGGTCGGATATCACAATAGGAACGTCCGTCCCAGACAATTCAAAGCTGGAGACTTAGTATTAAGAAGGGCAGACATTGGCAAAGGTAGTTCCGAAACTGGTAAGCTTGGTCCTAACTGGGAAGGCCCGTATCAAGTCATTGAGACCACTACAAAGGAAGCATACAAAATAAGGGACATGTAGGGCAGAGAGTTGCCAAGATATTGAAATTCTGATAATTTAAGGAAATATTATCAGTAAATGAAATTGTACTAAGTCAAAATTCAATAAAAAAGTACTTTTTCATTCATCATACTCAAACTATTACAAAAAAAATAAAAAAAATAAAGACGGAATAAGCTAAGCCTCAGACACAGGAGGCCTGGATCCTACATTAGCCTCAGACTCAGGAGGCACTGATCCAACACCTACAGAAACATTCACCAGTTGATTTTCTATAATGACAGAAGGCTCTGTCCCAACAGAAGTTTCCTCTCGCTGAAGGCTCGGATCTGTAGAAGGCTCAGAGGAAGGTTTCTCAGCAGTGGTTTTCTTCTTGGCAACTCATTGCTCCTTTAGATGCCTAGAGGTGGATTTCTTTGCAGCTTCCTCCTCTGCAGCTACTTTAGCCAGGTCATTCGGAGAAACCATTTCAATCTCAGAAAGGTCCAGCTCAGGATTCTGAGTGTGTAGTACCCTCCGTACCTCATATTTGAAGGCTTTGAGAAATCCTCCTACCATCTTTCTATACGAGGCTAAGTCCTCCTCCTGGGACTTCTTAACTTCAGCCACTTTCAGCTTTAAGGATGCCAATTTAGAATCTTGTTTTTTAATTTCATTGGTGAGCTGAGTCTGGGTGCCTTCCAGCTCCTTGATCTTTTTCTGGCATGCTTCTTTTTCAGACTTCTCTTTAGACATCTCAGATTCAGCAAGCTCCACGACACGCTTGGCTGCCTCGAGTCTCTTCTCATATTCCAGTTCAATGGAACAGAGTTTCTGCTCCTTCAAACTATTTTCGCTCTTCAAGAAGTATTAGTTATCTTTCCACAAGAGTAACCCTTGAGCCAATTGCAAAAGACGAAAGAGTAAGCACTCAGGATTCCTAGAACAAAACAGATTAATAACAAATTACAGATCTCACCTCTAGAACGTGCGCCATCATGGCATTGGGCAGATCATCTTGACTATACTCCATCCATCGGAGCATATCAGCAGGAAGACAGAGAGATTCGGCATATTGATCCCTTACTTCTGAATTATGAAGACTCAGAGGGATCATCTTCTAAACGATAAACTTCCGCATGTCCGAACATCCGGCGATACGCGGATGTTTGATATACAGCCCGCTGCCTTCAATCAGCTCTTCTTCATTCGGAGCCACATCCCTGGGGTGCTTCCTAATGGGATCAGTGGCAGGTACCTGTATTTGAATTTGGTTTGTAGCCAGGTCCTGCGTAACATCAGTTGGTGGATTAACACGAACTTCGAGCTCCTCTTCCAAAGTGAGATTAGTGATGTTCGCCTCTCTTTCCGAGTCAGATGACTCAGTATCTGAAATGATGATCCCGCCCGCAAATGTCTAATAATCAGCCATCTACAAATGAAAGGAAAAGAAAAGTTAGAATATACCTTTAAAAGGCTGACACTCACCATTATACTTTCTACGAAGATAGCACCGAGAACAATTCTCAGCGGATGTACCCTCTGCTGTACACTAAAAGTGTAACCGTTTGATTAGTTTCGAGTCTACATCCGGAAGATTCCTTGGGCATCTTATTTTTTCACAGTCATCTACCCACACCCGCCGTATATCATCAAACTCAAATGGATGTTCTATTACAAAGTATCTGTGTCTCCAAGTTTTGGGTAGGTCTTTGAGTTTGGTGAAGAGATTTAAATAGGGAATAGCAGCTAAAGAAAATGCCAGCTCACCCTTTTTCTTATTCAAGCTATACATGTGCCGAAGCATATCAAAATCTGGTTCCCTACCTTCTCTATGCATCAATTCTATAAATCCAGTCACGATCTTGTAACTGTTAGGGTGAAGTTGCCCAGGGGCTATGTTATATCTGTTCAAGAAAAGTTTGATAAAAGGATCTATGGGAAACCTATGTCCACTGTAGACGGCGGGGTTTAGCGTGCGCCCAAGTTTCTTACAACCGCGACACTGTTTAAGCTCAGGGCTTTAAGGAACACACTTACTATATCACATAGACATAGCGTGGAGATGATGGAGTCGCCACCCAGGGTAATAACTGGGACAAAATCGAAGGTGGTACTCAATTCTCTAAAAGAAAGCTAGCACCACAACCAGGAAATTCTGGATTCGGAATACTAACTTCTCTTAGTCTCGTGTTCTTTTAAAATTATCTTATTAATTATTATTTTATCCCCTATTTACATGCAATTTCATAAAACCCAATTTAGACATCCATAAATCCCAAAAGATAAACTAATCATGAAATAGCATATAAACAATGTATCATTCAAGCTCATAATCCCTATGTTAGTCTAATCTACAAGTTTTAATTAAGTAAGCTAAGTTTACATGTTTTATTAATGAATGAGCCTAAAAAAACTAATGGGCCTAAATTCCTAATCAATTTTATTTTAAATGACTCTAAGTCTATTTATTTTAATCCTAAAAATGGGCCTAGGTCTATAATTTATGAAAAGGGTTTAATTAATGAGCTAAATTCTAAATGGATTTTATTAACTACAAATGGGCCTGTGTCTAATTAACTAGGTGGGCCTAAATTATTTCTAACTTAAAATCTAAGTTAATTATGAACCTAAAATCAAATTAATTAATCTTAAAAAAACCCTAATTATTAAGAGTGAGTCTAATAATTAACCTAAACCCTAATTATGAGCTTAAATGCAAAAACACATGAAAACATAAAACTTAAACATAAAAAAAGATCTAAAATCAATAAAAACACAAAAAAACATAAAAGAAAATAAACATTCAAATAAAAATATATCAAAATCATAAAAAACACAAAAAGCAAAGTTATTTCTAAACCTACTTAATTTTCATACATCTTAGATTAATCTAAATCAACTATTGATTTTATTAACTTTTACCAAATAAAACCTAATTACTAATCAATTAATTAAACAAAACTACACATTCACACACAATTTTTATTAATATCCCACTATTGGGGTGATTACAGAGATCTAATAAAATAAAGAACAATAAAACAAAATAATAAATACAATAAAAATAATAACAAAGAAAATAACAAAAAAACCCTAAAACTAATGAATCATGAAGATTCATGTCCACGATCTCTTGAGATTCATAACT
>CATIWK010387804.1:0-12915 GCA_949634005.1 Mallotus japonicus
GTCTTCGTATTGATAACGGGGGAAAAAATCTCTTATGAGTTCTCAAGCTATTTATCCAATGTAAGATTAGGCAACAACCAACTTGTCCAAACATAACACAACAAAATGGTATTATAGAGAGGAAGAACAAGAATATATCAGAAATATGCATGAGCATGTTGTATGCCAAGAATGTCCCTAGAGATTCATTATCAATGCTCTGTTGATGTTGAATAAGATAATCGGAGTGCTCGATTGTTCAGACTATCGCTAACCAAACGATGTAGACCTAATAAGGTGCTCTATCAAGTTAGAATATTGTTGTCGCAATATTGTCAGAGTAACATCCATACTCGTGGCTAATAAATGTGGTGGTTCTGGGCAGAATGCACTCTTAGAAATTGAATCAACTGTAACAACGGACAAAAGAAGAAAATAAGAAATTTGGTATCGTTTGATCTCCTTTAACAACGAATGATGAGTCCTGGATGTTTTAATAAAGATATACCAATATGTTTGGTATATGTTTTGCAAATTTCATGCATGCATATGGCTATGGTTCTAAAGATGATGCATTTTTTATTTTTATTTTAATGAATATGCATCTATATGAGTATACTTGTATGACAAGTTGTAGTTGTTGGCGTGCTTAAGTTCTACTCTAAATTCCATAAATATTTATATTCGTTTTTATTTGCTCAATTGTTGCCGAGTAATTTGAAGGAAACCAAGTTCAAATCCAAAATTTGATGAATCATGTAGTCCTCTTTCTGTCTGTTATTTTATGTGTGGCCACTAATAATTGAAGGATTCAAGTATGTAGAGCGTATCGAAAGAAACATAAAGAACAAAGTTGTGGAAATTTGTTTCTCATAGACAACACATTTGTAAATCCTTCCTTCGAATCTGCACGTACAAGTAAATTTAAGGTGAGCTCATGGGATTTCTCCCACAAAAATTTTGATGCTTAAGTTATTATGGTGTATGAGAGAAAGTATCGAGTTTGTGGAATAAGTATAATGTAGAAAATGTTGAGAATGAATAACTTAAAAAGAAATTAAAGGTATATAGAGAGAGATATTTAGCTCAAATCTGGTTGGATTTGAACTCACTTTGTTGATAAATTCGTATCTTTATAGGACTGGTCTTCCTTGATTATATTGAAATGGGTATCTATACTTGTTAGGCATGCATTTTGGGTTTATATATGAATATGGGGTATAAGTCTTCAAATTTATGCACAATCTAATTTTAAATTATGTAGGATTCAAATTCTGCCACTATTAATTTAAATTAGTTTTTATCTAATTTAAAATTTTAAAATGAGAGAACTGTTTACTTTTATACAGGTCATCAAATTTGAAGTGGTTTGACCTCTCTATTAATAAAAATAATTAATTTAGCACAGATGGTTTGATCTATCTCCTCCACTGTTTCTTTATAAAGAGAAAATTAATCTAGCATAGATAGTCTAATCTCTCACTTTCATTGTTTCCTTATAGATATTTGTCATTCATCCGAAATTATGCACTCTCGAGACAGTATAGTCCAAGCAAAATCTAAAAATTAACTCTACAACATTACCATCTCTCAGAGCAGATACAGCAACGTTCTATCAAACACGCCCTCATACGCAATATACAAGCCATAGCCCATAGCCATACTATTATTTAATCAGTCTCCTGAGAAAAACCACAGATACATGCAGTTAAATCCATTGTCGCAAATCATCAACACGTACCAGCCAAAAACAATATGTGTAAACAAGTACATGTATCCAAGCAATATGCAACTCCAAGACAAACCCACATGCAGAAACAATTAGCGCAATTCATCATAAGATTTGCCACGTCCCAACTGTTGAATCCTCAGCTATTTTTTTTCCTCTATAAATAGCAGCCCATCTCAGTCCCATTTTCATCCCCGTAGCAGACTCTCTTCTGTTATATAAACAATGGCTTACTCTTCATTGCTCTCTCTCTCTCTTTGCTTTCTTGTTCTTTTCCACAGCAGTGTTGCCCAAACTGAAGAAAGCATAGTTTCAGACAGCGGTCAAGGAAGGCAACAACAATCGCAACAGAATGCGTGCCAACTTAACCGCATTAATGCTGTCGAGCCCTCTCGCAGGATCCGATCCGAGGCTGGTCTCACAGAAATCTGGGACGAAAATGACCGACAGTTTCAGTGCGCTGGTGTTGTAGCTATGCGCCATACTATTCAACAGAGAGGCTTATTGTTGCCACAATATGCCAGTGGACCTAAGCTCATATACGTTGTCCAAGGCATGTGCGCTCGCTCTTTGATATATTGTGATTTACAGCAAATTTTTCTCATGTGTACAAAGAATAATTAAGATCATTTCATTTTAACGCAGGTCATGGTATTCAGGGAGCTGTATTCCCAGGTTGTCCTGAGACATACCAGTCTCCAACAGAATCAGAGCAATGGCATGGTGCAGGCCAAGAACAGAGCCAGAGCAGGAGAGACAGACATCAGAAGGTTCGTCAAATCCGTCAGGGTCAAGTCATTGCGCTGCCTCAAGGAGTAGCCCAGTGGATTTATAACAATGGCAGAAACCCTCTTGTCCTTGTCCAAATTATTGACACTAGCAATTCTGCTAATCAGCTAGATCAAAACCACAGAGTAAGAATCATTATTATAATCGCTTCTCAAATTGCAGAGTGATATGTCAGAATCGTATCAGCATATTCTAACATTCATCTGTAATTTCAGTCATTTTTCCTCGCTGGTAACCCTCAACGAGAAATACAGAGCCAGAAAGGTAGATTTTCCCAAACAAGTACAGGCCAAAGCCAAAGCCCGGGCCGCAGAAGAAGGAGCGGCAATATCCTTTCAGGCATGGACGAGCGACTTTTAGCAGAAGCTTTCAACATCAACACTGATCTTGCAAGAAAGCTGAGGGGTGAAGATGATTCCAGAGGCATTATTGTGAACGTGGAGTATGATCTGGAGATGCTTCTCCCAGAAAGAAGCCAAGAAGAAGATCGAGAAGAATCGGAAGAAGCATCAATGAGAGAAGTGGAGGGGAGCGCTGGAGGACAATGCCGCAATGGCCTTGAGGAAACTTTCTGCACAGCCAGGCTGACACACAACGTCGACCGCCCATCAGAAGCTGACGTTTTCAATCCTCAGGCTGGCCGTCTCACCAGTATTAATAATCACAATCTCCCTATCCTCAGATTCCTCCGACTCAGTATTCAGAAAGCTGTCCTCTACAGAGTAAGGGCTGAAAACACGACACCATTCAAACTAAATTGATTGAAAGGAAATTTTGTTGATGATGCACATTTCTTGATTAATTTTTATGCAGAATGCCATAATGACACCATACTGGAACATCAATTCCCATAGCATACGATACTTTACCAGCGGAAGTGGCCTTGTTCAAATCGTGAATGAAAATGGAGATTCAGTATTTGATGGTCAGGTTCGAAGAGGTCAAATGTTGACAGTTCCACAAAACTTTGTAGTAATAACGAAGGCAAACAGCCAAGGTTTGGAATGGGTAGCCTTCAAGACTACTGACAATGCTGTAATGACCCAACTAGCAGGACGAGTATCAGCAATCAGGTCGCTGCCAGAGCAAGTACTAGCACATGCTTACCAGGTTTCCGTAGAAGATGCCAGGAGACTTAAGGACAACAGACGGGAAGTTACAATGCTCAGTCCAGGATTTAGATCACGACCTTGAAAGGATGAGCTAGATACAAGTTCGCAAATCTATGTAATTTGCAATAAAGGAGAAAAACTAGTAGCCTGTAAGATAGTACAGTATGAAATAAAGCCACCAAAACCATCGGCTGTGTAAGCTAGAAGAGTATGAAAATAAAGACCCAGTAGGCATAAAGCAGTGAACAATACCTGACGGTCTTGTTCTGTAAACTGAAATCTGTAGTTTACTTGGGACAATGAAAGTTTATCAAAACTTTTAAAGAAATGAAAAACTCTTACAAATTTAGTTAAGATTTGAGCTTGAAGAGACATTTCGTAGAAAATCTATGCATAAATTTCATTACTGGGATTACGAGCCATATTCAATAAATGCTGCCAAGATCAACGGAAAACATATTAGAAGACCAGAACAACTCTTGTCTGAATCAACTACTAAAGTCTAAACGACATTAAAACATATTGATTTACTGACTCGTAAACTAAAATTCAAAAAAGAAAAAATCTATAAATAAAGATGGAAATTTCGGGCATAAATTGTGATCATACTTCAGGATCGCGTGTATATGAACACAAACAGGACCACAGTTATAATTATAAGAATCTTGAGAGATAAACGATCAAGATATTAACAGATTAAAAATTCACAAAAACAGGCCTTTCCGGAATCAAATATTGAAGTCTTGTTAGAAATATGCAAGAAGCTCCATTATTAGCAAGGAAATCTATAGGACATATTCGCCTCCCTCTCCCCGTCGACATTTGAGAAAACTTCTTTTTTAAAAAAATTAATATAGAGATCCGGTGACCTAATTAACCATAGATTAAATCAAATAGAAATTCATATTATAAATCAGTAACTGCATTATTCGATTTCTATGCCTCATGAGTTTTTGTAAAGAATTAACTATTACATTACTTCTTCCCTAAAAAAATTATTTCTTTCATAAAAATTGATAGCTAACTCAAGAACGGGCTCTTTGTAGTATACAACCTCAATAAATTATGAGATAATTCGTGATTTAAAAGAATAATAATTTTGTTAGTGAAAAAGTAGTTACTTATAAGTAGTAACTTCTTTTTAAGCACATTTTAAAGTAAAAGATTTATATTTGGCTGTCGTCAAATCAAAAGGATATTATTATCCTTTATTGTGTAGTCTATTGATATATAGATCATATCACCTTTCAATTAAAAAATAATAATAGCACTGATTTGATATCACTGTATCTTTCAAAAAATTTTATTATACTGTAGATAAACATTTCAAAGAATTAATACAAAATGTGAATGATGGCATTAATTCCGGAACATTGCTTTAAGTATATTCATTTTCCTTCTAATATATATATATTACCAATAATTATTGGGATCAATTTACAAGAATTGTTTCCGTTTAAATGAGGTATTGAGTTCGAATTCTAATATATATATGCGACTGTATTAAATTAATTGTTAGAAGATCTTTACCATCCTTATATATATAATTTTGCATGGACCAAACCGAATAAATTAAAATCCCGTGAACTCTAAATACAATTAGTTCAGACTCAAATATATATATATATTCATCAGTATAAAATATTTAAAATATATATTATTCATTTAATCATAAATTAAATATTTTAAATTTTAGATAAAAGTATTTCAAGCTGGTTTGTTTTTGAATATTCACTCCTCGCATAAGATATGTTTGATTTAGCTTTTTTACCTCACTAGATTAATTTCTTAACAGGTTTGAATGTTCACTTGTCTCGTATAAGACATAATAAAATTTGGAGTTACAAATAAATTAGGACATGTTTAATTTAGATGTTTATGTTTGATGTAGCAGTTCTTGTAATATGTTAAATAATCATTAGAAGTATAATTATTTTTAGATATAATTTTAAAAATCTATTATAAGTGTTTTAGTTATCTAAATTATTTAAAAATATTATATAGCAATACATAATAACATTTTTGTTAATTTATGTGCTATTACAATTATTAATAGAAATGATTTAAAAATGAGTTTTAAAATATAAATCTCAACAATATAATTTTTTTTTAAATAATTATAGAGATAAAGACTATAACTATTTAATTATTAATTATAATTTCAACAATGATATTTATTTTAATATAAATTTTAAAAATATATTATATATATTTAATTTAAAATAAGTTAATATTTATTATTAGTTATCTTTAATAAGGATAATATAATTCAAATATATAATAAATTCAAATGAGTTATCATTTGGTAATATAGCTCATAAAAACGAAGATATATTAGATAAAAATAACTATTAACGGTTGATTTTTAAATCTTGTCAAACACATATAATTTAGTGGTTTGATAAAAAAAAATGGGAGATTCTTCCCTACACTAAAAAAATTATCAATTAGCTAAATCAGTTGAATCAAACACTTTACTAATCCTCTTATTAAAAATTATAAATATAATGAACGTATATATGTTGATCTTTATTTTATACATTTTATTAATATCAAACAAATTATTTGTTTAATCTGTAAAGGTACACATCTTTTCACAATTTTCTTTCAATAAAATCCTCAAAAATATCAAACATAATTCAATTTTCATGATCATTTATTAGCAAGAAGCTAATACAAACCATATAATTGTTATAAAAAAAAAAGATTGTATAAGTTAATAGAACTAGTCCAAGTTCAACATCTTTGCAGATCATCAACACGAATCCACACCTGTAAGTGTATTGCATGTTTAAGCGAGAAATCCATGCAAGCAAGTACATGTATTAAAGCTGTTTGGAACTCGAAGACAAACCCACATGCAGAAACAATCAACATAGTTTATCAAACGATTTGCCACGTCCGGATTATTGGACTCTCTGCTCTTCTTCTTTTCACTATAAATAGCTAACCCATCTCAGACTCTTTTTCATATCCATAGCAGCCTCTCTTCTTTTATACACACAATGGCTTACTCTTCATTGCTCTCTCTCTCTCTTTGCTTTCTTGTTCTTTTCCACAGCAGTGTTGCTCAAACTCAAGAAAGCGTAATTTCAAGCAGCGAACCGAGAAGGCAACAACAATCGCAACAGAATGCGTGCCAACTTAACCGCATTAATGCTGTCGAGCCCTCTCGCAGAATCCAATCCGAGGCTGGTCTCACGGAAGTCTGGGACGAGAATGACCGACAGTTTCAATGCGTTGGTGTTGTAGCTATGCGCCACACTATTCAACAGAGAGGCTTATTGTTGCCACAATATGCCAATGGACCTAAGCTCATATACGTTGTCCAAGGCATGCTCTCTCTCTTTGATATATTGTGATTTATAGAAACTTTTCCTCATGCGTACAAAGAATAACTAATATTATTGCATTTTAACGCAGGTCATGGTATTCAGGGAGCTGTATTCCCAGGTTGTCCTGAAACGTACCAGTCTCCATCAGAATCAGAGCAATCAGGCCAAGAACAGAGCCAGAGCCGGAGAGACCAACATCAGAAGGTTCGTCAAATCCGCCAGGGTCAAGTCATTGCCTTGCCTCAAGGAGTAGCTCAATGGATTTATAACAATGGCCGAAACCCTCTTGTTCTTGTCCAAATTATAGATACTAGCAATCCTGCTAACCAGCTCGATCAGAACCACAGAGTAAGAATCATATATTAAATCAATTCTCAAACTGCAGAGTAAAAAGTCAGAACGTATCAGCATATTATAATATGCATTTGTCTGTAATTTCAGGCATTCTTCCTCGCTGGTAATCCTCAACGAGAAATACAGAGCCAGAAAGGTAGATTTTCCCACGGAAGCACAGGCCAAAGCCAAAGCCAAAGACCAAGCAGCAGAAGAAAAAGTGGCAATGTCCTTTCAGGCATGGACGAGCAAATTTTAGCAGAAGCTTTCAACATTAATACTGATCTTGCAAGAAAGCTGAGGAGTGAAGATGATTTCAGAGGCATCATTGTGAACGTGGAGTATGATCTTGAGATGCTCCTGCCAAGAAGAAGCCAAGAAGAAGAACGAGAGGAATCGGAAGAAGCTGCAATTAAGGAATTGGAGGGGAGTACTCAATGCCGATACAACGGCCTTGAGGAAACTTTCTGCACAGCCAGGCTGACACACAATGTGGACCGCCCATCAGAAGCTGACGTCTTTAATCCTCGAGCTGGCCGCGTCACCAGTATTAATTATCACAACCTCCCCATCCTCAGATTCCTTCGACTCAGTATTCAGAAAACCGTCCTTTACAGAGTAAATGCCGAAAACCATTAAAGCCCAAATGATATTTTTGAAACGAAAATTTTGCTAATGGTGCACTTTTCTTGATTAATCTTTATGCAGAATGCTATAATGACACCATACTGGAACATCAATGCCCATAGCATACGATACTTTACCAGTGGAAGCGGCCGTGTTCAGATCGTGAATGAAAATGGAGATTCAGTATTTGATGGTCAGGTTCGGAGGGGTCAAATGTTGACAGTTCCACAAAACTTTGTAGTAATAACAAAGGCAAGCAGCCAAGGTTTAGAATGGGTAGCCTTCAAGACTAATGACAATGCTAAAATTAACCAACTAGCAGGACGAGTATCAGCCATCAGGTCTCTGCCAGAGCAAGTACTAGCAAACGCATACCAGGTTTCTCTGGAAGATGCCAGGACGCTGAAGGAGAACAGACAGGAAGTTACTGTGCTTAGTCCTGGACTCAGAGCACCAGCTTGAAAGGTTGAGTGAGCTGAATTAAGCTTGCAAAACTATATATGTAATTTGTAATAAAAGAGAAAAACCAGTAGCGGTGTAAGCTAGCAGAGTGGAAATAAAAGCCCAAAATGAGCATGAAACAGTATACAGTTGTTGATTGGCTTGTACTGTGAAGGAATCTATATTTTACGTTGAACAATCAAAATTTATCAAGCTTTGGGTTAAGCAAATGACAATAAACAATATTTCCTCAATTTTCTTTCAGCTGATAATATATATTTTTTTCCGCTCCCTACACCCATTTTATTGCATTTTATTATGGTTGGATATATGGCATATAAGTTGAGTATTTCACACCTTATCAATAAAAATTTATATGATAAGGATTTTTGCACTCCTTCTCTTGATAATTCCACTCCACCTTCAATTTATTAACTATTTAAAAGACTTAACTATCTTTAATTTGAAAAAATTATATACCTTTCACAATTAATATTAACTCAAAAAATTATTTAATTCATATAGATAAAAATCTAATAACTTCAATATAAATAATTTATTTTGATTAATAATTTTTATACTGTAATCTCCGAGAATTATTTATAACTTTATTAATTTATTACATTATTTTATTTTGTGTTCAATTTATATTGTTATAATTTTAAAAATAGTTATATTTATTTGCTAATATAATTATGCGATATACATTTTTAGTTTTTAATTCTTTAATGCTTTTAAGTGTTTATACAAATGATATTTATATTTAAAAAAACCGATTGTAAATTTAATTTTGATTTTTTCAATTAATTTTTTTAATAAAAGTGATAGGATATAATATTGAAAAAATTAATATAAAATAAAATAATTTAAAAATACTTTATATGTATTAAGGTTTTAAAAAAAATTAGAACCAATTAAGTTGATATAAAGTGATAAGGTACTCTTTTTAGTTATTTTATTTTATATGAATTTTGTCAATACATATAATAGTTTTTGTATTGTATCCTATTATTTTTATTTAAAAAAATTGAATGAAGAAAATAAAAATTAAATTCACTGTTAATTTTTTTAGAAAAATGTAAATATCATTTTGTATAAACAATTAAAAGTAGTAAATAATTAAACATTAAAAATATATATTGTATTATTAAATTAGAAAATAAATAGAACTATTTTAATAAAATTTTATCAATATAAGTTGAATATACAATAAAATAACTTAATAAAATTATAAAATTATAAATAATCATGAGTGATTATAATTTATAATATAAAAACTATTAAATCAAAGTAAATTATTTGTATTAAAATTATTAGATTTTTATTACATATGCATAATTAAGTAATTTTTTAAGTTAATAACAATTGTTGTGAAAGATATATAATTATTTGAAATTAAGGGTAATTAAGTCATTTAAATTGTTAATAAAGTCAAAATGGAGTGCAATTGTTAAGAGAATAAGTGCAAAAATCTCTACCCAATTTTAAGATATACACCTAATTATTGGATAATGCATTCAGTGTAGAGAAAAATAAAATAAAATTATTAAATATTGTAAATATTTATATATTTTTATTGATATTGTTTTATAAATTTAATAATTTAAAAAATCTAAATTTATAAATTCATAAATGTTACATTAATTTTTTTATTTAATTTTGAGGAAATGATTATCATTTATGAAGTATTTTCCATGGCTTTTTTTTTTTTGTTATTAGTTTTTTTAAGCCAAAATCAAAAATGAATTTTGCATATTTGTTTGTGTGGGGACTACAAAAAGAAGAGGGATAATTACCCCTTAAATTCTATAACTTTTTAAGTATTTCAATTAAATCCTACAATCATTTTTTTTAATTAAATTTTTAAAGTTTTTAAAATATTTCACTTTATTCCATCTCTATTATTTCAAACAAAATGCCATGACATGTCAATTATATCCCACCCAATAAACTAATATGTGCCGTCAATTCATTAATCCTTTCCATGTCATCAACCACTTCTTCTTACCTCTTCTCTTTCACCAACACCTCTCACAAAACCACCTTTTCTTCCTCATTTTCATGCTAAACCACCCTTAAGCATCTCATCATCTCAAGCTGATAATTAGCAACATCAGCTTTAATCTCTTCATCATCTCTTCATCTCAAAACCACTAACCCACTTCACAAATTTAACAAAACAAATTATCAATTACAAAACACAACAAAATTATTATTGTTATTATTCTACTCCTAATTTTAACAACTAACTTAAATCTACTACTACTACTACTATTATTATATATACACACATACTCTAATACTTTCATTATAAATTCATTAAGTAAAGTTAAAATATAAAAAGATTATAAATGTTTAGAAAGAAAAAGTTCTTTTACTCCTCCTCTCTACCTCTATATGTAATAATTTGCTTTTATTAAAATTTATAAGTTTTAGTTTAGTTGTAATGACTTTTTATTTTATATATTTTTCTTTAAATATATAAAAGAAATTAAATATTTTGATAGTAAAATCTTTTTTGCTCCTCTTTATCTTATTACTAATATTATATTTTTAATGAAATGGTTAACATTGAAATATATAAGTATTAGCTCAGTTGTAGTAAATTTATTTTTTATTTTCTTTAAATATATGAAAATTAAATTTTTATAGAGCAAAGATTCCTTTTTATTTCTTCTTGTGAAAACTGACAGCAAGACACCACAATCAAAGGAAGATGACAGCAAGATTCAAGGCAATTAAATTACATGATTTGGTCAACCATCAATTACATAAATTTAGCCAATATTATTGTAATGTGTTGTACATACCATGTTTGCATGATTTGATTTGTGTATAAATATCAGTTAACTCTCAATATTTTAAATCAATAAAATCAGTAACAGCCTTTTTTCTTGGAACTTTGGTTTTTCACATAGTATCAAAGCAGGTTCCTTTCTGCATCTTAATAAAATTTTTTTTTCCCTTCTCTTTCTTCTGATCAGCCATGACAAAGAACAAGACAGCTCTAACAATTCAAGGCTCCCATCAAATGGCAAGCTTAGTCTCAGTCAAACTCTCAAACTCAAATTTTTTATTGTGGAAATCACAAATATATCCACTTATACGAAGTGTACAACTCCTTCATCATTTTGAAGATGAAATGCCATCCAAAACCATTCAAAAGGAAAGCCAAGAGGTAGAGAATCCAGAACATGTAATCTGGATTAATAATGATAGCTTGCTTATAAGCTGGATTATGGGAACAGAGACAGAAGAAGTTCTAGGCTTAGTTGTTGGATGCAATACAACGAGACAAATTTGGAAATGTTTAGAAGAACATTTTCTTGCATCTACAAAAGAAAGGGAAATGCAGCTCAAGAATCAATTGGCAAACAAAAAGGGCAGTCAACCGATAGATCAATTCCTTCGAAACTTTAAGCATACATGTGATGATCTTGTAGCCATTCAGCAACCACTTGAAGATCTTGACAAAGTCTTTCAGCTATCTAGAGTGCTGGGCTTATGTTATCAACCTTATAATTTAGCTATGCTGTCAAAACCTCCATATCCCTCCTTTAATCAATATACCTTAGGTTTACAAGGCTTTGAACAACAGCTAATTACAGCAGAAGAAGAAGAAAAATCAAAAGCACCCAACTACTCTCAATCCTTCATTGCACAAAAAGGACAAGGCCACCATGGTAGGAACAATGGAGGCCGCTTCTTTAACTCAAGAGGCAGAGGCTTTGTTCAAGCTGGAAATTACAACAATCGAGCAAGTGGCAGCAACAAAACATTGATCACCAACAGAAATCCACAGCCACCACATAGGAATGTGCAGAAATAAAATAATCCAATGACGCCTTAAAGTGAAAACTCTTGTCAGATTTGTAATATTAGTGGTCATACTGCTTTAAAATGTTGGTACAGGTTCGATCATGCATATCAGAGTGAAGATTTACCTCAAGCCTTTGCAGCGGTACCTTTGACAGATGACAGAGACCATAACCTTTATGCTGACACTGGTGCAACTAATCATATGATGTCACATTCAGGTATGCTTAACTAGGGGTGTAACCGAGCCGAGCCGAGCCGAGTATTGGTCAGACTCGGGCTCGGCTCGGGAAAGAAAGACTGAGCTCGAGTTCGGCTCGAGCTCGGGAAGATTCTCCAAATCTAAGCTCGAGCTCGGCTCGAGCTCGTTCATGTATTACTCGAGCTTGGCTCGAGCTCGCTCGGGAAAGGCTCGTTTGTCCCTAGCTCGAGCTCGCTCGTGAGAGTGCTCGGTTAGAGCTCGTTTAGAGAGCTCGGTTAAAGCTCGGTTAGAGCTCGGTTAGAGCTCGTTTAGAGCTCGGTTAGAGCTCGTTTAGAGCTCGTTTGGAGCTCGTTTAGAGAGCTCGGTTAGTGCTCGTTTATGAGCTCGTGAACAGTTACAAAGCAAATTAAAATATATATATATATATATATATATATTACAAAATAATTGAAATTCTACAAATTAAAAATATTATTTATTTATGACATTAAAATTATATATTTTTGTGATGAGATATTTCAAATTAAATTATAAATTATAATAACAAATTTA
>CATIWK010387809.1:0-11741 GCA_949634005.1 Mallotus japonicus
AGATGAGTATTTGAGCTCTTGATATTGTAGAACAAGTGGATCTAGTATGCTGTTAAATGAATACGCACCTTTGTCCACTATATTACATACATACATTCCTCTAGTTGTGACTTGTGAGATGTAGAACACACAACTAATTGAAGAGTGGCTATGATTATGAAATGTATGTGTCTGTTGAAACTTATTGATTGTCATGCGACAATAGGTTATCATGTCTTGCAATTTTCCAAGTCAGCTCCATTCTTAATTACTGTTGCAGTTGCAGCGAATAACAGTTTCAGAGTTGTGGTTCTTATTTTTGGAAAGGCCTACAGTCTATTTTGAAGCGCAAAGTGTTATATGCTAAATGCCTTGCTGTATTATCAAGATAACCGAGTACAATTCCAATATCCTATTATGTGGCTCTTACTTGTGTTTTGATATTTTTTTTTATTTTCAGTTGAGGGGTCATTCTTGGATAGGTTTTTCATATCCACTGCAAGCATGGATCCAATGGAGGTTTTTCTTTTGTTCCTTTTGTTTTTGGTCTTATGCATCTCCTTCCCAACATATACCTAGAGTGTAATGCTTTCATACTAATGTAATATGATTTCCTTGTCTTTCTCTCCTTACTTAGCGTTAACAATAATTTTGTGCAGCGTGCTGTATTTCTCGAGAATGACAGAGAGATGGAAGTTGCCCATTCTGTAGCAGCTACAGGTGGTGATACAGAGGCAAGTGTTTTTAAAAATTCTCTCTTGAATCATAATATTCCAAGTTGTTAATGGGATATAATAATGGTATGCTAACTCCAATATCAAATTTTATTCGAACATACAGCCTCAGAGCAATCCTTCTAGCATTTACCATAATTTCTTACCAATTTTTTGTTTGTACAGGCTTCCGATAATGTGGACACTCATTTTATCTGTTTCACATGTGTGGAAGGTAGAATCTTTTTGATAATTGATTTACTCGCTCTGTTTTTAGGAGCTCATGTATGGAAAACAATGAGAAACTAACCTTCAATATGCTGCGTTTAATTAATCAGAGATATCTCCAAATAGTTTCACTGCAGCCATTGCTTCCATGTGTGGGTACTTGATGCCTAGCTATGTTTTATGTAGGGCAACTTTATGAGCTTGATGGAAGAAAGTCAGGACCAATATCACATGGTGCATCCTCACCAGGCATCTTATTGCAGGTGTACATCTGAAACCACCCTTAGCATAGTTCTTCTCTCTTTAACTTTTAGCAGGTTCTATTATGATTGATCTATACAGGCTACTGATGAAGAAATACAAAAGAGTGAAACTGTTTTGATTCTTTAAGTGCTCAGATCATAGATAGGAGTGTTGGTGCAGAAGATTGGGCTTCTTTGGAGATCAGGCTGCCAAATGTATTATAAGCCTGAGAAGAGGGTTCCCTCTCTCATTCTCACTCCTAAGCTGATGACATTGAGTTGTTCGGTTTCTTTATAGAATTTATTGAGATGGGCCTTGGTTGTATAGAAGCCAACTGAATGGAATAGGTTGCATTTGTTAATGTGGCAATCATTTTTTTTCTCAAATTTTTTTTTCGCTGCATTGGAAGTGCATATACCTTTAATTATACCTTGGTAGTCCATGTAACATTTGAATTCTTACATGCTTGTGCAAATTTGTTGAATAACAGGATGCAGCCAAAGTCATAAAGGACATGATCGAGAAAAATCCGGGATCCCTCAACTTCAATGTTATTGCCATTTCAAAGAAAGCAGAGGGAGCATGAGCATTTTAAGAATGGAACTTTCATCCCATATGAGTACTTTAGGATGGTTTAGTTTAGTTCATCCAGCCATCTTTATTGCGGTTTGTTGTAGGCTTTGTAAAACCCCTTTAAGCCAGTTGCAAACTGGTAGCCTAAAATCTCCTTTTACCTTTAATGTTTAATTGCAAGACAAAATTTTAGTATATGATTCTTGAGATAGGGCTTTGGATATTTGTGGCTGTGAACGCAAGCCAAGGCTTTTTTTTTTTTTTTGATGTATGGTTTGAGTTTGACTATTGCTCAATCATAGTTAACATGGTTCTTAGGCTAATGCTTTGGGTAAGAGCAAATTAATGTTATAATGGATGAATGATTCAGAAATAAATGATGTGCGTGATGGCTCGTTTTTTATGTTATGTTTTGATGCAGTTCGTATTATCTGATCAGAAATAATATTGTTTGTATTGTTTCATAGCGCCATTGACTTGATCACCAGGCCTATGTAACTCCTTGTCATGTGTAGTTTAAACATTCATTATTTCTAATGATTGATGATGTTCATAGAGTCCTTTATTTGATGAACACTGTTAAATTTTGAAGCCTTTTTTCCATTATTAGGTTCATGTACCTCGTTGTTAATATTTTATTTTTCTGATCAAATCTTGCAACTGAGTAGGTCTTCACTTCCCCACATTATCTGACCCTTGCAAATGAAATATATTGTTCAGACAGGACGATTGAAAAGATAGCTTGCATTTGTCTTCTGAATCAAAAAACCAGCTTTATGCATACGGTATTTACAAAATCATTATTGTAGCCCAGTTCTGCTAAATCAACCATAAGCAGAAGTTGGAAAGAAAAGAAAACGCACTTTATTAATTATATGCTATTTACTCATTTTAAAACCCCTTCGTAACATTTAATGTTCTTCAACAAAGCTTAGAGCTTACAAAAGTAACTGGCAATCTCAGAAAGTAGAACTTGAATAGTACTTGGGGGCGAGGCTACTTCAGCAAATCCCTCTAACATTTGCAGAACCATTTTCATTGAAGGCCTTTCAGAAGGGTCCTCTTGAATACACCATATCGCTATGCTTAGCCAACTGTTTAGTCTGTCCTTGTCAGCCACAGCCTCCTTGTCAAGTTCAACCACAGCATCTAGTCTCCCGTGCACAAAGCAATCATAAACCCAGTCAGTTAGTATTCCCTCTTTATCATCTTCGAGTTTCGGTACGTTCTTTCTGCAGCAAATTATCTCCAACAACACAACACCAAAACTGTAAACATCAACTTTAGCAGTGACTGCTACATTTCTGAACCATTCTGGGGCAACGTATCCTCGTGTTCCTCTGATGTTGGTCAAAGTTCGACTCTGATTAGACTGTAGCAATTTCACCAATCCGAAGTCAGAAATTCTTGCTGTAAAAGTTTCATCAAGAAGTATATTTTCGGGCTTTACATCACAATGAATGATTGCAGTCTCACACTCTTCGTGTAAATACACAAGCCCTCTTGCAATCTCCAAGGCGATTTTAGCCCTTATGTTCCAGCGGCCAGGTTTGGGAAACCGAAAAAGGAAATTTGCTAATGTACCATTAGTCATGAACTCATAAACCAAAAGGCGATGAGGTCCCTCCTCACAGACACCCGGCAACCGAACAAGATTCTTGTGACATGTCCGTCCGACTGCAATAACATTTTTTAAACCTGATTTCATGATTCCTTTATAAACAATTGCAGAAGAACCTCTACCTATCTGTTCCTTGAAGTTATCTGTTGCTACCTCAAGTTCCCTGAAACTAAACACATGCAAATTTGTCTCTAAAAAGGGTTGAATCTTGAACGACTCCACTTGCTTTCCTGTTATTCTTCAGGAAAAGAATCAAAAGCACTGCGGTCAGCAGCAGCGCATTGAGGACAAGGGAGGTGCCTAGTGATCCAAAGAGGATTGCCTTATCGTGTTTCTTCTTCTTTATGCAAGTACCACCAGGATAGTCCAAAGGAACGCCTTTTCAGACTTTGATAAGAGCTATAGAGTTTCCATTTTCTACTCTTCCATTAGAAACAGGCATCTTTTTCTTCCAACAAATTGGGTTTCCATAAATAGCAACATCACACAAACAATCTTGCAAGCAAGAAGTTCTGCATTGTGCTTCACCGTAAGGCTCCAATCTTTCATAATCTCCATAAGGCCAATTTACACCTTGAAGTTCTTGGAGTTCATATAGCTCTTCCAAGTCATTTACTGCACCATCAACTCCACAGCCCTGAGGAAAATTTGGTTTGCAGTCACTGAACTGGTTATTTGGATCCATGAGTGTGTGCCCAGGTGGGCATGTACAATTAGGCCTTCCATTTACTACCGTCCTGCAGTAGCTGTTATATCCGCACGCACCACTACCCTGATCATTGATTAAGGAAGAACAAATATTTTCAGGAATATATTGCATAATTGACGAGCTCTGCTCACCTTCAGCACTCCTAGGATAAGCATATTGTGTGAAAACTCCATTATAGTCAAGTGTCACTCGATTGTAGTATCCTGACAGATTAGGTGCTATGGTCTGCTGCTGCCATGGAAGTTGCACAATAACTCCATTCGTCTTCTGCAGGTAGATATCTGATTGATTGAAGACAATTTGGTAATCAGATAGAGAAGAATTGGAAGAAGTTCCACTGCTAAAATATGCACCATATCGCACTTCTGCTGGCCAGCCAACCGGACTGAGCTCAAGATCACCATTCAAGAAATACAGCTCGAACCTGCCCCTTGAGAAGTTGGTTTCTGAGAGCCTAGAGAACAAAACAGTGCCTGATTCCAATATTTGAGAAGGCAAGATGGTGTCTGTAGGATTCTTAAAGCTCTCCCACAGGTAAACAGATTGTTATCGACAAGAACAAAGTTTCCTGTGTCAAGCATAGCACCTTTGGAAACTGTTGCAGTTCCATTCACTTGTTGTTTCCATATCAGTTGACCTTGAGGATCAGTAATTACGATGCCTTTTGCAGCAAGCACAATCTTCGATCCTCGTTGCACCGGATTATCTCCATTGGCATGACAAACGATCGTTTTATCAGGAATTTTGTCAAACCAGATAGCAACCAAGAAAAGGTTAGAATTTGTAAGTTTTTTGAAACCAAAAGCAAAGTCCCCAGAAGGTGACGTCCAAGAAGGGCTATTATCATCTGCAACTAACGATGAGCTCAAGGTTATGTTCTGAGAGTCAGAAATTGTTGGTAAAACAAAGAAAATGAGAAAGATGAGTTTAGAGATTGCCATGGAAGCCATTAAAGTTTGGCATAAGAACAGGCTTTTAGCCAATGAAACACATATAGAGGATTAAGTCTTTCCACAACAGTCAAGAAGCTGCAAAAGCCATTTTTGTTTTAGTTTCTATCAGAAAATAAAAAATTAGAGTCAATTTCCAGCAAGATGATCTAAACAAGTTTGAGCATAACACCTGCATAAATTACATATTACCCAGATGATTCGTGTCTATAAATTCAAAATCATATAAATATAACAGTTTGCCTAGTCATAGTAGGAAACTGATTCCTATATATTATTATAGGAAATGTTAGAAAAAAAAAATTGTATTTTTGTAGCTTCCCTTAAGCAATTTAAGTAACTTCTTTGGATATTATATATCAGTTATGCACTAAAATTTCTATTAAAGTATTAAAAATCCGTTGGTGCGAATGGTAAGAAATTTGAATTTTCTTAAGTAAAGTTCCAGATTCGAGTTTTATATATGTGGAAAAAATAGATGTTGGGAGAGTTTTGTCTTTTTTATAAGTTCATCAGGCTCGAACTCTAAATTAATTAGAAATTTAATAGCAATTGAATAGCAGGGATATTAGATGAAAAAAATATATAATGAACTAATTATTATTTCATATTGTTTTAGTTAAGGTGGTTAAATTGTCAAAACAAGAACATTTTTTGCTTCTTTATCACACTTATTTATTTCACATTTTAAATAAGTATTTAAAAGCCCCTTACATCAACAAGATTAAATTTAGTTTTAAGCAATTTTTTTTAATTACAACTAATTTATAATGCCAACTGCAATTAACAATTATTTTTAAAAATTACTATAATTGTCAAAATCTAAAAAAAAAAAGTTCCTCAATGAATAGACCAATAAAAATAAGAAAATCCAAAGTATTATACTCAACTATTTACATTTAACTAATGAAAATTAGACACATATTTTAATTTTACATATCACAAATCTAATCATTCTAAATAAACAAAAATTTTGCCAAAAATCATAACAGAACTCAAGAAATATCTAATGTTAATACACAGTAAATCAAAATGTTGATATACAGTATCAGAGAAGTGGACTTGAAGAAGGAGATTAGTCAAGCAATTGGACTAGATTCTTGTGATGAATCTTCCCAGTTGCAACCTGTTGGGTTATATGAGCTAGCCTGTCCAAGTTCTCGACTGCACCGGCATTTCCTGGACCGGATTTGAGGACACCTTTAGAGACTGCGCCAGAAGCACCCTTCCCCAGTTCTTCCCTGAACACATTGGTTGCTTCTTCGAGCTCTTTATAAGCAAAGAAACGTAGACTTGTTTCGTGAAAGCTCAAATCTTGAACTTATTTCTCTGCCACTGTTTTACGCTCCTGAACACACTGAAGAGTACAGAACCACCCAAAAGTGCTTCCTAACAGAACTGTATTTTCCTTCTTACTGTGTCGGGATTCAGGACATCTTGAATGTCATCTTTCTTTGACTACTCAACCATATGCAGTGATTAATTTAGGAAAATTTATTGTTAATGAGGAGTTCAAAAATATTTTATACTAATTTTAAATAGTATTTTTTATAGTGATTAATTTAGGAAATTTTCACTTAAAAAGTTAATGATTTAGAACTCAAAAGGTAATCTATGCCTTGTAAGAACAGGAGACTAATTTCACTGAAATCGCAATTTTAAAATTTTGGGTTATTACATAATTCTACTATGAGTTTTAATCATTTTCGTCAATTTATCCTATTTCTAAAATTATGGTAATTTGGTATATAAATTTTTTAATTTATTGTAAATTTATTCATGGATAAAATAACATATACACATGCTCACATGATATACATGTGTAAATTTATTTAGTATCGTGAAAATTAGAAGAAAAAATTAATAATTTTTGTATACTTAACTTTCATATTTTTTGTAAATATATTCTTAATTTTTATTTTTTTTACAAATATATCCTTTCTTTCAGCAAATAAATGCAATGCATGTATATCAGTATATCATTTCAGTATGAGCACATGCTATTTTAACCGTAGATAAGTTTACAACAAATTAAAAAGTTTATATATTAATTCGTCATAATTTTAAAAGTATAATAGATTGACAAAAATGATTAAAATTTATAATGTAATTATATAATATAATTATATAATAATTCTAAATTTTTTTTTATGAAAAATGATTTTTATCACATGGTCCTATCTAATTGTTGCCATTGTGCCTCATGAAAATTCCTTTTCTATTTCTATATTTTGTTGAATTCTTGAAAAAAAAACATAAAATTAAAAATGAAAAATTTTAAGAAATTATTTTTTTCTGCTGCATGTCACGCCATACAAGAACGTGCTATTATTTTTTTAGCAGCAAAGAAAATAAATACATAATTCTATGTTTAGGAAAAAATGGAAAAGGCCCCAATTCGTTTGTAACGACGTCGTTTTGGCAAAGATGCAATAAGCTTTTCATCGTTACCTATATATATGTCGAACATGAAACTTAGCAGAAACAGAAACTCTTTCATCTTCTTTGTTGCATCCCCCAACCCAATCGTAATTAAAACCCTGAATTTTAAATTTCAAATCCTATCAATGGAGATCGAGCAGCAACAATCCCAGTTAATACAGCAATTTGTTCACCAAGCCTCTACTCTCACCGTCTCCTCTCTTCCTGCACTCATCGTTGAAGCCACTTCTCATCCTTCTCTTTTTTCTTTCTCTGAGATTTTATCTGTTCCCAATCTCCTCCAGGTTTATATGGAAAATTTTTTTTGAATTTTTACAGCTTATTATGTGTTTTTTTATGATAAAGACTCAATATTTTTGAATTTTTAGTTTCTGGGTTTTTTTTTTGTTTTTTTGGTCGATGAATGTGACTTACTTTTAATTGAATCTACAGCTTGAAAGGACTGAGAATTCTGGGTATCTTCATTTGCTTCGACTTTTTGCTTATGGAACCTGGCGTGATTACATAAGTAAGGAGCTCTTTTTTTTTTGAAGGTTTTAAGGATGTTTTTCAATTAGTTGTTTTTGTTTGTGCTTATTTGATACATCATGTGATTTTAGTTATTTGTTTCTGTTAACATGTTTGTTGAATGAATTTATAAGGTAATGTCTGCACTCTTCCAAAGCTAGTACCTAATCAAATCCTCAAGCTGAAACAGCTTACTGTGCTCACTCTTGCTCAGTCAAACAAGGTAATATTATATCTGTTTAACTATTGCTTTTAATTGAAAAGATAATGTTTCATGTTAAGTTGTTATAGATTTGGTTCTTTTTACTTCATTGAATTTGAGCTATTCTGCAACTTAACTGTTATGATTCTTAAATACTTTTCCCAATTTACTCTTTTTTATATTCCACAGGAGATTCCCTTTTTAATTTTGACTGTGTAGGACATGCCTATTATTTCTGATGCTTCATTGGTGGGATTACATAATATGATAAATTTTTCACTCTGAATACAGATTTGACCTTATTCTTGATTGAATTATCTTCCAGGTTCTCTCCTATGATGCTCTTCTGGAGGAGCTTGAGGTTTCCAATGTGCGTGAGCTTGAAGACTTCCTGATCAATGAGTGCATGTATGCGGTATGTCCTGTTATTTTAGCGTTATTTACTTGGACTATGAATTACTTTGCCTGAAAATTAAACAGATGAGATGAGTGTTGCATAATGACATTTTTACAGGGCATAGTCAAAGGAAAGTTGAATCAGTTGCGGAGGTGTTTTGAGGTTGCATCCTTCTCCTTGTGAAATATGAAACATTCATTTAATATATAAATTTTCTTCAACAAATTGCTTAATTATCTCATGTTAATATATTTATAGGTGCAATTTGCAGCAGGAAGGGATCTGATACAGGGGCAACTTGGAAGTATGATAGATAGCCTGAAAAAATGGTATGCTTTGGTCCATGCATTTTAGAAATTCTATTACAGTCAAATAGTTAATGTTCAGGTCGTTCACTATTTCTGCATATCCAAACTGAACTTCAAGAGTTGATCTTTTTCATTGCATTGGGAGTGTTTTTGTTAGTGTAATTGCCTAGTTGGTCAGTACAATGTTAGACAAAGGCAGGCATGTTTCTATCTTCTTACATATTGCTTCAATGTGCAACTGTTTTTGCTCTGTGGCACAATGATATGGTTCTCATAAATGTGCCTATAAATATTGCTGACTCACTTATTGAACCAGAGACATCCAGTTCAAAATTATTGGAAATATGATCAACTACTTCAATGGTTCATCTTGATGCACATTGTTTGGTGAAAGAAAAAACAATGTTAGAAATGTCGATATTTCAAGAAGCTCATATGCATGCTATTCATTCATCTTTCATAATTTTTTCATCTCTTGTAGGTTGAAATGAGCTCCACTTATCATAAATAGATTGTTTCAGCAAACTTTCATTTGTTTAACCCCAAGGATATGACATTAACTTTCCATAAAATTTCAGGCAAGCCACTTCAGAAAATATGCTTTCCTTGATTGAAGAGAAGATTGAATGGGCAAACAAGATGTCTCTGCTGGAAAAGAATCATAAGCAGGAAGTCCAAGATAGGATCCATGCAGTGAGAACTTCTCTCCGGTTTGAGGTTAGTTGAGTTTGCTCTTTCCTTGTGAACATTTTTTCCTGCATCAGCTGTGCTTGACTTCAATAAGCTGGCCATTTTTAATCCTTGAGTTATAGGAGGGCTTTTACATTCACCATGCAGGAGGTTCATATGGTTTATAAGGCTAAAATTGTATGAAGAATTAGTTGCATGATAGGTCAAGATAAAAGATTATATTGATCATACAAGAGCATGGTGGAAAATATTCTGATATGTTCTTGTTGGATGCTTCACAGCATGATAGGAATTTCTTCTTTTTATGTCTTTATCTTCTGCTTCACCCTCAGGTTATGATTCCTATTGTTACTTTCCCCATGGCATTTGAAAGAGCACAATTATTCTTAGGAATGGAGTACCAATCATGCACAATAGCAAACTGTTGATAGTTGATTATATGAACTGCTATATAAATTAGAATCTTTTTATGGAATTCAAGAATGCTTAATAAATGGGCATTCAGGAAATATTTATGTCTCCCCTTGTTGTGTTTCAATTTTTTAAGTAACTGTGCTGTCTGGCTCTACTGTCCTATGTGTTGTTCATACTAAGTGCTACCTCAATTACATTTACTGCTTCTGCTGGCAGAAGTCTCAATATAAAGAGGACCATCATTTTTTGCCAAAGGATGATTTCTTTGATTATGACGGAGGAGTGCTTAACCAAGAGAGCTATTTTCGATCCAAGAGGTGATAATCTATTTTATATATATATATATATATATATTTTGCATTCTGGATGGTATGGGATTACTGATTTCATGTTCTAAAACTGGCTGTCATGGTTAACTCAGTTGCTAAGGCAAGGTATTTTATCAACTAAATTTGTAGCATTTATTGTGGCCCTGGTGAGCAATGTTTCATCTCATGTCATGTTGAACTATGAAACACTCATTCAATTGGTGGATTTCTCATAAATGGCAATTTTAACCAAACTTGATCCAAGGCATCGGGGGATGTGGAAAAATATGAAACTATAAAATGATTAATTTTCTTTTTCTCACTCGGACTATCTGATCAGGTCAAGTCATTACAATCACCTGATAAATATATTTTGCCAAATATTATTACACATCGAATGTGGAAATATTATCTCTCATCTGTCCCTGTTTTGTTTGCATTCAGTTTGATTTGTTCCTTACTGGAGTCAGGTTATAGCACAGGGAAGGATCGATTTGATCATTGCATATTCAAGTTGTATTCACATTCTCCGTTGCCTATCTAATTGAATCTGGTTAATTTCCAAATTTCAGGAGACGCTCACCAACTGTTTCGAGGCAAAGCAGGGCAGAATACTTCTGATTGTGATGGTTTTTGGACTGGATTTTTTCATGACATAATAGTAAAACTGGATGGTACCCAACTCGAGCCGTAGATTGTCATTATATCATCTGATTTAGTTGAATCATGTATTCTCATTCCAGATTGCTAATGTGGGTAGACGTTCATAGAATTCTGATTCGCAACCAAGTGTTTATTTAACTTAGTATGGACACAAATGTGCGCACATCCACACAGATATATGCTTTGAATATGCGAGGATGCTATGGAAATTTTGTATGTTATGCAATTGGTCGTGTAAATTCTTCTGTTTTCCGTTTCTGATAATTTGTACGGGGGTGGACCTACATTATCATTACAAGTCAGGTGCATGTGTGTATTTGTGATATCGCTACGTGAGCAAGACAACTAGACAAGTCTCCTGGTTCTTTGTATTTGGTTACGTCTGGTTTTCAGCTGTTGAAAATGAGTTTGAGTGGCAAACTCTGACCAGAACATCAATACCCATTACTCTTTCTGACCAGAAAAATATTATTCCATAATTGGGTATGAAGGTGTGAACCAACCAATTATTTAAGGAGCTTCGAGATGTTGAAATCAAAAGCTTGAGGAGAGAAGCAAAAAAATAACAAACAATATAACAATGGTCAATGAGTAACACCATCTGATCATGGTGTGCTCATTTGAAATTGTTGAAAAATGGAAATCCCAATTTTGATAAAAGTCGTGGGTCAAAATTTGAAAGTCAGAAAAGTTGACAACAGGATAAGCCTTGTTGCTGCTACTTCCTCTGCTCATTTATTTATGGATCATTTTTATTACAGCCGCGCACGTGTGTTCTGGCGGTTTTGGTTTTG
>CATIWK010387844.1:0-11479 GCA_949634005.1 Mallotus japonicus
CACAAACAAACTCATCTCAATGGTATCATTATCATCATCTAACTTCTTTAATCCATATCTACTGACCTTTTTTGGATGCATCCAATGAAATGAGCTCCTCTCAAGTTTTAACCCAACTTCCTTTGCCATGTTATTTATTTCCAGTTTTGAAATTTCGTCTGAGCTGTAGTAGTCAATGTTGCCAACCACATGGTGGAAGTAAGAACCCTCTGGCGTTGCACCTACATAGTGCATGTAAATGCTGAAATACTCAGGCCCATTTTTTGTCAAAACAGATTATGAAGTTGGATAAATACATCGTTAAATGAAAAAAAAAATAACAACAATTTTTAAACCATAAGTACTTGACTTCAAATTTTCAACAACTTTGGTAACTTACCATATGTCGGTGCTCTTTCCCCACATAATCTCCATCTCTAATCGACCGTCATTCTTCAGTGCGTTGATGACGGCTACCAATCCTATAAAGACGTGGTCGATGTAAAGACGTTGATAGTGAATCAATGGTGAAAGCGACGTTCTTCAAGATTGGGAGAAAGAAAGCATGAAATTAGGGATTTGGGTGAAAAAGAGGGGTGAAGTGAGATTAAAGTGGAGAGCAGATGGGTAATTTAGGGTTTAGGTTAAAATGGATGTGGGCCCCTTTGATGACATGAATCTAAGTGTCAAAAATTTCGACTCAGCTTATGTGACATGGCGAATATTCAAGGAATATTCCTTTATCGGTTGCCACATCAGCATTCAGCCACCGGGTCACTGGCGGACGAGATTTCAATCGAAGTTGGGTCCTGAAATGAAACTGATTAATGTTTAGTATCCAAAATGAAATTAGTGCAAAGTTAGGTACCCACCCATATATTTAACCCGGAGGTTGTATATCAACCAAACAACATTTTACTTACAAGTCCAAACAACCAAACCTCACAGGTCTAAACAATTGAACCTCACATGTCCAAATGACCAAACCTCACAAGTCCAAACAACCAAGCCTCATAGGTCCAAACGACCAAATATCATGGGTCCAAATAACCATATCTCAAAATTTCATGGGTTCATATATCATAGGGCAACTGTTGATACTTATTTTTAACGGTTCCTTAAAATGGTCCAATGATGAAAGTTTCTACCGACAAGGCAGAGGATAACCAGAAAAAAGTTATATGCAGTGTGCTTCTAGAGTCACAACCTTAAACAACCCTAAACCAAGCTTATATTCATAATCGGGACTTTAAAATGTTGAATCCAAGCTCTAGAGTGCCTAACTGAAGCCTCCAAAGTCCAGTTCGACCTTTAGGGCTTGAACTGAACCTGAATGTTCAGCTACCCTTAAAAACCTTGAAAAACTCACTAAACCAAACCTAAAGGACCTAAAAAAACCTCAAAAAAAGTGTAAAAAAAAAACCTAAAAAATTGGTCTGAAATGACCTGAAAACATGTGCGTAGGCTTTGCCAAGCATGTGTCTTTTGAAAAGCCATGTGCATAGGTTCTATCCATGCATGTGGGTATAACTCACATCCATGGATGGAACCTACATGTGAAGGGTTTTTCACTAGCCACGTGCTTAGGAAAGATCTACACATGTGGCGCATGAATTGTGCTAGCCCCTAGAGTATAAAATGTTTTTTTCCAGAATTGTTGGGGGATTTTTTTGGCAATTGTTTAGTTTTTTTATTTTAGGGATGATTTTTTCTCATTTTATGGGAGATTTTCAAGACTATTTTGAGAATTAATCAAGTCTCAAACCCCTAAGGTTAGGGTGAATGACTTGTAAAAACCCATTTCCTTAAACACTCAACAATCAAAACAATATTTTTCTTAGATTTTTTTAGATCCAAAAATCCAAACCAATCTTCATTCAAGTCAAAGCACGCTTCAAGGGTAAACCCTTTGAGAACCTATTTAATTATTTTTGATAAAAATTGCATTTTTCATTCATTTTGCATATATTGTTCTTCTACTCAATTTTTATTTTATTTTATATTTCATTATTTATCATTTATCATCATTTTATATTGTTTTTTGTGATATTGGTTGGAGTTTGTGAATATTTTGTGAAGTACTAGTTGATGGACAAGTGAGGAGTTGGAGGAAATGAATCCGGGAGTATTTATTTTATTTGTTTGACACTATTTGTGTAAATGTTGCATTTTTTACTGTTATTTGACATCCTCACCGCCAATAGCATATTAAAATTTGCATTTTTACATTTATTTTTAGTAAAGTTTACATTTTTACATTTATTTATAGTAAAGTTTGCATTTTACATTTATTTTTAGTAAAGTTTGCATTTTTACATTTATATTTATTATATCTTGCATTTTTACATTTATTTTTATTAAAGTTTGTAGTTTTACATTTATTTTTAACAAAATTACATTTTCACATTCATTTTTATATAAATTTTCATTATTTTATTAATAAAGTTTGCATTTTTATAATTCTAATGATGTTATTTCCATGAAATAGATTTTCATAATTAAAGTTGGGATTTTTGTCACAAAGTCAATATTTTAGTAAGATAATATAATAAAGTTTAAAACTTTACGATTAAAATGAGTACTTTTTTATAATAAATATGGAACATCGCATCTTCTATGAAATATGTCTTTTTTATATAGAAAATGTAATTTTTAATGTTTATTATAAAAATAATATATTTTGTTGCATTAAAAATATTATCTTTATTTTATTTAATAACAAATATTTGATGAAAACGCTCCTTTCCTTATTCTTGCGCATACCCTCATTTTGATATTATTCACATTATTATTTTGGTGAAATATCGATGACTTTATGATTAATTACCATTTGGATAATATTTCTAGAAATCACTCGAGGTATTCACCTTATTAAGTAATTTCAATCATGCATCTTCATCAACATCATTTATTCATTTGTTTACTTTGTTGTTTCTTTTCCACTTTAATTTATTTCATTTTATTTTTGCTAATTCCCATATGATTAAATAGTGACGGAGATGAATATATATAATTGTTATCTCATTGCAAATGGATGAAATGCGTGCTTGTGTGCTTATGTGCGCCAACTTTTGTTTTGCATGGATTACTAGAATAGGATTAGATTTTCTTTTTTATTTTTCCATGTTGATGTATTTACTAGGAGATTCAAAGCATTGTAATCATTTTTCCCTTTGCCCTATTTTTATTATATTTCATTTTGATGTATTTATTAGAATAGGTTTCAAAAGCGTTGTAATCCTTAATTTCTTTTTCCATTTTCTTTATTTCTTTTATTTCTTCTTTGCTTGATTAATTTGCATGCTTTGTGTGCTATTTGCTGGCTTACTTGCTTTGTTTGATTTACATACTATTTTATGTGCTTTATTTGATTTATTTTTCTTTACTTGTTTTATTTGCTATATTTCCTACTTCAATTATTTTATTTGCAACATTATTATGTTCCAATTATCCCATACGGCAATCGTCCACAATGGCCATAATTAATAAAATATTAATGTTGTGCTAGTGACTAACAATTAAATACTAAATGCATCATTAAAACTGATATTAGAGTGATGAGACAATCAATTTAGGTCATGTATATCAAGAAACAATTAAGTAGAATCAGCTTCCCGAATCCAAATTCTCTGACCAGGAAAACAAAGTTTACTTACTATACGAAGTCTATTTTCCATTTTCCAACTGTGGTTGGGTGGTGACTCCAAATTTATGAGGCTCCTCCGAGTTCCCATAGGGTTCTCACGCTCATTTTGAAATTAGACATTCTCTTATCTACCCAGTGTGCATTCCCTTAAAAAGAGCGCATACTGTTAAGGGATAGCTAACTTATGTTTATCTGATTTGTTTTGCATGATAGCTAGCTTATCTAGTTATTTTTGTGTAGTTCTATCTTTATCATTATAGTTTCTATAGTTAGCTTTGGTTGGCTTCCACTAATCATGTTGTTGTTAAGGCTATTACCAAAAGTCTACATATATGTGTATCTTTCGAGTGATTTAACGCAAGTTACAAAACTATTTCAAATCCTAAACTTCGCATGGTATCAAAGCAGGTACACTAAACTTTTTTTTTTTATTTTAGTCATGGCCAAAATAAATAATATAGTAGCTGTAACACCCATATCCTAACTATATGTACATTTGCATTCATTATGCATATTAATTGAATTTAAGTATAAGCTAGTATATATAGTTAGACCAGTGTAGCGGATCTAACCATGACTTGTACTCAGTCAAGGAGCGAGAATTCTTGGATTTTGATGACAATGAGTGAAGTTATGAGAATAAAAGGGATTAGGAATAAAAATAAAGTGAAGTATGAGAATAAAAAATTTTAGGATGTCAAGGACTCAATTGAAATAAATAGGCGTCCTATAATGAACAATTGGAAGCTCAAGGATTTAAAGGAAGTTTAATCATTTCATTAAGGGTTAAGATGGACATTTTACCCTTTAATATATCCAAATTGGGTCTGTAAATTTCTTAAAAATACGTGGCCTTAGGTGAGTAGCCATATATGGCTAAAGAAAAGAAAAAAACTCTTAGAAAGGAGAAGAGAGAACTAAATAAAATTCCTAAACTTTCAAGTAGAGCTAATTATTGCAAGCTAAATTTGGAGGTTTAAAACCATTTCAGGCCATTAATCATCATCCTTGAAGGCTCTAGTAATTCATTTGGTAAGTATTTTAGTGTTTTGGTTGATTTGGATTAGGGTTTATATGTAACAGTTTTCGAGCTCCAAAATCCTGGTTTTTCAGTCCTATTGTTTTGATCATATATTGAGCTAGGAAGCTTTAAATTGAGTGTTCTTTGATGATATGGAAACTTTGAAGAGTTATCTAAAGTTGTTTCTCTTTAGCTCGATCTAATTCAGACTTTACATTAGTGTAATAAGAGGAAACATTTTATTTCTCAGTTTCCACTGCTGGTCTGAGTAAGGTGGATTATTTCTTAGAGTTCTTCCTTTATACACCTCCAATTGAAACAAAATCAATTTTAAATTACTTTAGACACATAGGGTTAATGATTTGAAAAGTTTCATCTTAAGATTCATTGTATAGAAATTTTGGACAATTTTTTAAATTCACCCTATTAAATCTGTTATAATTGGCACCTGCATATGTTTAGGTAGTTTAGTGATGTTATCATGCTAGATGAGGTTCCATTATTTTTTTGGGTGTTTAAAAACAAGTGAAGTATGATCTATTTTAGCTAAACCAAATGGAAATGAGGCTGTCACATAAGTAAATCCAAGCAAAGGCAAGGAAGTAATAAAGGTAAGTGAATAACTTAATGTTTTATGTGAATATAATACTTAAAAAAAATAATGATAAATTTATTTGTTAAGCTGATTAGATAAGAAAAATATATGTGTTCTAATTGATAGATGCTTATTTTTTATTATTGTGTTGATGATTGATTGTTCTTGAGATGAGATTGTACATATGAATGATGGTTACTGAATTCAGATGTCTTATTCAGATGAGAACATAATATTTTTGAAGCCATATCTGGAGTTTTATAACTCCAAATGTGGTGTATTTTGTATCTATAGAAACTTTGAGATGTTATTTACAGAGGAAGCTTAATTTTTTCGTTTTGATAGCCAACCTGGGCTATACTTTTTATTGCTTAGTTTTGTTGATAGCTTGGCCATGGTGGATTATTTTTTTTATGTTTCTCCTTCTATACATATCCAATTAATGCAAAATCAATTGAAAATTAATTTAGACTTACAATAATACTAATCTGGATAATATGGATTTGAAAATCATGATGTGAAATTTTTTTTGTATTTTTGAATTTGCACTATTAATTTTGCCATGTTGAAACATGGGTATATTTTGGTATATTTTTGATATATAATTATTTTCTTATGTATTATATGGGAGATGTTAATTTGAATAAAGTGCTATGACAGTGTGGTGAACTCTTGATGTATATGTAAATATAATAAATATGGTTGGATGAATATGAGGACGCAATGCTACTTATGAATGAGAAAAGGCTGTGTGCGATATGGAATCCCTTTTATATGCCGTAAAAAGGCTAAAAAAAATAATATAGTTGGTATAAAATTATGGTGGCCTGTGTGCATATAGGGATTCATGAATAATTGAAAAGAAACATTGATTTACATGTAATTCACAAGTCCATTGTTATCCAGAAGAAAATACTATGCTATTACAATTATGTGCACGCTAAAAGTTTATAGTTTATTATCAAATGGACTGGTGATTAATAATATTATATGTTTAATGTGTTATGTTTCATAGGATGTTATGTTATTCATTTGCTGAGTTGCAGGCTCACTCATCTGCAATATTTTTCAGGATTAGAAGAACTATAATTTGTCTTGATGAAACATTTGCATCAATTGTACTAGTATTGTGTCAGGTGGGTCAGCAGGGGGATCGTCCTCAGGTTTTTTAGCATGACATGCTTAATAAATTTTGTTATGTTGTATTAAGGCTAGTGTATTGTATGTGTCTAATATGAGGGAAGATGTGAGCTACTTGATGTTGTAAGCTCTTTTTGTGTGTAATATATATTACTTATATATATAAGGGTGATGTATATATTAACATGTGAACTAAAGTTAGTATTTAATGGATATGTTATGTATTAGTCATATGCATACGATATATGCTTGGCATCCTTAACAAGTGTCACAACAGCCCTCACCCCTATTTTACCTACACCTATAAGCTCTTCCATTTCTTCCTCTACAAATCATGTTTTTTCCATCAAACTAAACCCACACAACTACCTGACATTGAAAACATAATTTTTTCCCTTACTAAACTACCATAAACTAACTAGCTTTGTTGATGGTACTATCACAGCTCCACTGAAACATTTGCCTTCTCAAACCAACATCAATCCAAGATATGAATCCTAGTTTCACAAGGATCAAACTTTGTTATCATGGATGTTTTCTTACCTTTTAGAGGAAGTATTTCCATATGTCAATAGATTAACCTTTTCTTTTAAAGTTTGGAATGCATTAACAAATGCATTTGGTTATGTATTTCAGAATCGTCAACTATAGTGCAATATTAAGCTTTAAGAATTAAAGCACAATGACATGAGTATTTCTCAATACCTTCAAAAGGCAAAGGCATTTGTGGATGAGTTAGCAACCACTGATAGAAAACTTTTCCAAAATGAGTTTAACACCATTATTTATAGAAATATTGGCTCAGAATTCCACGCAATTATTACTACCCTCAATTATTACGACTTGAACCTGTCAAGGTCTATGAACTCCATGGCCAAATTATTGGGTCATGAAATTTTTCTTAAGAGTACGTAAGAAACACCTTTGGCCAATATTCCTTATCAACAATCAGCATTAATTAGCTCTTCTCCATTGCCACAAAATTCCAAGTCCTCTAATTTTAATTCTTGGCATCCAAATAATACAAATCGAAGAAATATAGGTCAATGTCAAATCTGTGGTTTCAAAACCTCACCGTTAACAGGTGTAAACGTCGTTATCAGCCAAGACAACCCCTAAATGATCAAGTTAATGTTGCATGGTTTCATGGTAATCATGCTTCAACACCAAATTCAACAGGGAGTGCACAGTCTCCATTTGCATCAATGCCACCAACTTACTACAATGGTTTTTCCCCACCTTAAAGTTTTCCATGTAAATCCTTATGTCTACTCTTTTACTTCTTTATTATTTACAATTATTTTTGTTTTTATTTTTAGGGTCTATTTGTTTAATTTGTTACTGATTACTGAAAGTGTTGATTATATATATATATATATATATATATATATATATATATATATATATATTGAAAGAGCCCTAGAGGGGGGGTGAATAGGGCAATAGAGTGAATAACGAAATTAAATTGAATTGAGCAACTAATAAAAAGAATATTGAGAAGGAAGAATGATGAACACAAAGATTTAGGGAGTTCGGGTTCTCAACAATCCTACGTCTCCACCTAACTTATCCCCAAGCTAGGATTTTCAATCACCCATAATCTTATTCACAAGATTAATGATTACACAAGAGTTTAAGGCTCACTCTTACAACCTTACAAACAAGAGTTTCAAGGCTCACTCTTAAACCAAATAAACAAGAGTTTCTAGGCTCACTCTTAAACCAAATCCCAAGTGTTTTAATGGCTAAACACTTAAACCAATTCCTTTAGAATAGAATCTCACTTCCCTTTCTCCAAACCCAAAAAATAGAAGAACAAGAATATCTATTCTAACACTCACCAAACTCTCTCAAGAGTTTATCAAAAAAAAGATGAAATAATGAGTAATCAAGTTTCTTAAACCTTCAATGCAGCTCTAAGAGGTGTTTATATAGATAAACAACTCAAAATATAGCTATTAGAGGTGTCAAATAAGTCTCCAATGTCCATAAATGATTTTTGAATCAATTTGGACTTTTTGCAACTGAAAACACTGTTCACAGTCGTGACCAAGTGCTCACGAGTGAACAGTGCTCGTGAGGAGGAAGATTAGAGCTGTTGCATTCAAAAATATCCATTGAATGCTGTCAGGGGTGCTGCTCATGACCTGGTCATGATCGTGACTAGAGCCCGTGAGCGGCTCAGACCTCAAGAGCTGAAACAGCTCAAAATGAGCTACCACAGGGGATAGCTCGTGATCACCTGTAACGATCGTGATGGTAGACCATGAGTAGATCAGAATCAGCCTTATCTTCCTTCATGAAAGTTGTAGATATTTATCTTATCTTTCCATTTCATTTTGAATCAACTTAATTGGACATCTTTATCTCAAGATATTTCTAAAATACTAAGAGATACTCAACTTAAGATGAAAGCTACATATGCTGACTTCGACTGAAGATTTGCATATCCAAATGAACTCAGATTTTGACAAGTAAGATCAATTTGGAAATCTTAAGATGTCTTCTTCAAATTTCAAGAAGATCACTTTCTCATTAGAGAGCTCTAAGAATGTCAAAATCCTTCTTGAAGCTCAGAGGTCGAATCAGCCCAGAATTTTTCTTCACCATTTTAAACTTCCAATAAAGTCCTAACTTATACATACTTAAATAAAATCATTAGCAACTTAAATTGATTGTCAAAGATCAAAATTAGGAGTTTGATCATGCAAATGGTCAACAATCTCCCCCTTTTTGTCTTTGACAAATAATTTAATAAGATAATAAATAATGTGTGTGTGTGTCAAAAATAATGAACAAGATATGTGAAATAGCTCCCCCTTTCAAGCTGCAATAAGAGAAATTAATTTACTCCCCATAAATATATGCAGAATTGCATTATCATGTAATGAAATTAAAAATAAATTAATCAAAGCATATTTAGGGATAAATGAATATATTTCTATATTTCTCCTCCTTTATGGACATGATAAGAAATATAATTTCATAAACCTTGTAAATAACATAAAAGAAACAAAGTAAGCAAAACAAGACTTAATATCACAAATATCATAACATGATCATTTAAAAAACAAAACTTGTAGTACTTATAATGCATCACAGTAGTACATATACTACTTAAGGCATCTAAGATAAGTACTACTACTAAAATACATGATCATGTACTACTACATCTAATTAAGGAAAGTTTGTAAATAACACAAACACATCTTCTTCTCCCCCTTTGTCAAAGACAAAAAAGAAGACAAGAGAGATATAAGGGGAAATGAAAATAAAGATACACAAAATCTTTATAAAATCCATGTCATACATAAACAAAATTATGTAAAACCATTTTCTCCCTTAAAGAAATTAACTAAGTACACATGAAAACTTAATTATATCTCTTCCTTTGACAAAATGCAAAAGGAAAAGAAAGAGATAAACTATAAATATATAAATCATTCCCCTTGATTTAAAAACATAAAAACATTATAACATGATCATTTAAATAATTTCAAACATATTGCAAATTTAACTATCATATGATCATGTAGAGCTTAGTTCTAAAGGAAACAAAAGACCAAGAACTAAAGTAATGAAAACAGGAGAGATTCAACCAAAAAATTATTTCTTCCCCTTTGTAAAATAATAAAATAAATTATGTAAGTGAGCAAAACAAATCTTTTTTGCATGGAGAAAAATATGATTAAATAACACAAAAGTAGCCGCACTTGCAATGCATGCTATGAAATGCATCACAAAATAGTATGCATCACAAAATAGTACATATAAATCATGTGGCACTTTCCATAAACTAAAAACAGGATAGAACAAAACTAAGTAAAATAGGAGGAGGACAAGTGCATTGTATGCTGTGATAATCATGCAAATGGGAAAAACAATAAATCATATGCATGAGATAAATAATAAGGAAATAAATAATAATAAATTTATGCAAACTCAAATTTTTCTTCCCCTTTGTTAAAATAAAAAAGAATTAAAGAAAATAATGATATTTAAAATATCAAGACACAAACTAGCAGCCCTTGGCTTATAAACTGAAAGAAAACATAAAATAAACCAAATATAAACTGACATAAAATAGACTTAAACATAGACTAGCAGCTCAAAGCTCAAAAACGAAAAATATACTGAAAATAAACTGACGAGCAAACAAAGAAAAAGGACATAAAATATGAGCAAGAATATTCTTGTTGCTCATTTTTAAAAAAATAATTAATGAAAATGTGAAGATCAAAATCAAACACTTAAAAGAAATCATATCAATTACCTAAAACAATCAAGGTAATATGATAAGCACAACATGATTTCATATGAAAACAAGTTCAACCATCAATTCACTAATTAAATGTGCATTCAAGATAGACAAGAACCATCAATCATGCCTAGTTCATGCTTGATAAAGTTCAATCTCTTTTCATTGAGAGGTTTGGTAAAGATATCTGCAAGTTGATTATTTGTATCAACAAACTCAAGTGAGATATCACCAATTTGAACATGATCACACAAGAAATGATGTCTAATGTTTATATGCTTAGTTCTAGAATGCTGAATGAGATTCTTGCTAAGGTTGATAGCACTTGTATTGTCACATTTGATTGGAATTTGATAAATGTGAATGCCATAGTCCATTAATTGTTGTTTTTGCCATAAAACTTGTGAACAACATAAACTAGCTGTAACATATTCAGCTTCAGCAGTGGATAAGGCAACCGAAACTTGTTTCTTGCTACACCAAGAAACTAAACATTGTCCTAAAACTTGACAAGTTTCGGAAGTGCTCTTTCTATCTAATAAGCTACTGGCAAAGTCTGCATCCGAATAACTGATAAGGTCAAAGGATGAATTCCTAGGATACCAAAGTCCTAAATGCAAACTTTCACTTAAATACTTGAAAATTCTTTTGATTGCATTCAAGTGGGACTCTCTAGGACTGGACTGAAATCTAGCACATAAGCAAGTAGCAAATATAATATCGGGTCTACTAGAAGTTAAATAAAGAAGGGATCCGATCATACCTCTAAATCGCTTTTCATCAACCGGTTTGCCATTCTTATCCTTGTTAAGTTTGGTTGTAGTGCTCATTGGAGTTTTG
>CATIWK010387866.1:0-16363 GCA_949634005.1 Mallotus japonicus
ATTTATTTTTTGTACAGAAAATGAAATATGCATAGTTAAATCAAGAAGTTGTCTGAGGTGAATAGTTTTGAGACGTAATAATGTAAAGATAGATATAATTTGTTTATTGACTAAGGCACCGCAAAAGGGCTCTCTTCAATCTTTGGTTTTCAATAAAAGATAAGATGAGGACGTTGGCACCAAGTAGGATGATATGATGTTTTCAATACTGTCTTGTGGTTTATTGCTATACGTAGAAATGGTTTAACCAAACAATAAATAAATAAATCTCTTCTGAAATCTTGCCATTTGTTGCTTCCATGACATGCCAACCGGAAGGGCTTATTAGAGCTAAAATTCCACTAGCACCGCCTGCCGTCTCTATAACCAACTTTTTTGACCATTGAAAAAAATTGCTTATCCGATGACCGACTCACCGATCAAGGTGATGAGCTTATCAGGGACTACAAGATGTGGGAATCGCTATGATCTGAAACTCTAACCTCTCGCTGAGCAATAAACGATGTGCGCACTCTTTATACAAGCAATGTGCATATGCATCAGTATGGACATGTACAGAATGCCTCCATTAATCTATTACATGATATAAACAGATTATCAGCAAACTTCTATTATGTTAGGTAGTACACAGTACGTTTTTCTGAGATTTATCAGACAATAGATTAAAGATCCTTGAAACAAAAGGCTGCAATAACAGCCCGAGATGATCACCGGGCAATGCAGCACATAAATTTTGGGAATATTGACACCCTCCTTACTGCTTGATTTAAATACCCCAAATTCAATTGCTCACCAAAAATTTCTAAACAATAGCAATTTCCAAAAGCAAGTGTCATTTCCTCACAATTTCAACCATGAAGCTGCAATATATCGCTTCTCTAGCATTATCATGAGAGTTTCTACAAATATTCTTGTATGACAAGCAGAGATTACAAGGGGACAATCTAAGAGAAATACACAGTAAGCCAGAATTCCTACAAGCATCAGCCGACGAGGAGTAGTTAGTGCTATTGAGGCTCTGCTATTGCTTGACTTTCCTATCATTTCTACCTTTCTTTCTGAATTCTCTCTTTTCTGTTGAGTACTGCTTCTTAATTAACAAATTGCACATTGATGTTTTAACAGCTTCAGCAGCCGCTTGAAAAACTTTTTCATCTATGGACACACTTCCCTGCAACTTCTCCAGTAGTTTCTCTGCCCCAGGTACTTCATTATCTCCCAACAGATGTAGCTCATTGTCAGCAGAATCAAGATTGTTTTTCGAGAAACCAGAAAGAACCCTCACTCGAGTCAAAGAGTTGCAATCAAAACCGAGCAATTTAGAGACACCAGTTACCATCCATAGTAATTCTGCAGAAGAGCTACTTGCCAAGCTTGTGGGAATGAAGTTTTCTCCCATGATAGAAACCACCTGCGGGAAGTCACACAAGCAGGGAATAGAAAATCCCATATCTATGTTAGCTATTATTACATCAATAAGCTTTTTCCCTTTCTTTCTTTCTTTCTTTTTTAGTTTATACATCTTCCATTTTGTTCAAAACTTAATTTTCAAATTCAGCCAAATATTTTCTAGTTGATTGCAATTGATCAATGTAAAAATCAAGCGACTCAGAACTTTACAAATTTAACATTAGCTATCTATTCATCTGCTTAGATGGCAAGATATATGATATGCTGAACTGGATAAAAAGCAATAAGTAATGACAATTTAGTTCAGCAAACACATCCTATCAAATTGCAAATTGTATTATCCAGAACTGCCAATATACTAAAACCAGATGAAAAGTTATGGCATTGCACAACTACAACTAACAGTATTCAAGTAGTTTGGGTCCTTACTTTGATGTAATGGAGTTTTTGGGAAGAGATGTCACAGCTCAACAGCATTACTCCTTGCAGGCTAACATATAAAATATGAGAAGTATCAAGACACTGAACCAACAGATTACATTTCAATAAAGAAAAACGATAACAAAAATGCACTCAGAAACTTGCCTTTGAATAGCCACTGCAACAATATTACCATTTTGAATTGTGCACACATCAGTGACTATGAAACAATTTTCATCATTTCTGCTAGAGTCTACAAGTCCTGCCTTCAGTAAGTGAAAATGAAGCAAGTAAAACCACCAGCAATCAACAAAGGCAAAGGAATACAAGCTCCTAGTTATATAACCAAATCCAATTTCTGGTCCATTTTCTTTCATTAAGTTGAAAAAGAAAGGGATGCCATTTCCAGATCTATCATGATTAACCTCATTTGAGTTGTGACATGAACAACACTCACCACCTTATGGTTTCATGCAAACAAACAAACTTACCAAAATTTCAGCCAATAAAATGCCAAAAGAGGAAAATAAACCCCAAATTTTAATATTGACTTGATCAACATAATAAGACTGTGATTGTAAATTTACATGTCCCATGTGACATAACTCCATCAACCAAAGCAGGTAATCGTATTCAAGAAATTATAAGGGAGGTCAATGAAACTATCAACCTGTAGGAAAGACTTACAACACAATTCATACCTTAGCACCAACTTCACAAGTATCAAGAAGAGAACCAGATGTAATATCCCATAAGCGAACCTGCACAGATGTTCCAATCAAATAGTATAACACAATCTGCATTTAGAAGGCACGTGATTAAAAATCACACAAATCTGCTATCTAGTGAATGCTCACAGTAGAATCACCACTGCCAGAAACAAGATACCCCTGAGGACAATCCACAGTGCAAATAAAGGCAAGGCAGGACACGAATCTGTCATTAGGTACGTGTCAAAAAGGAAAACGTCATTCTAGCCATTAATAGAAAATAATAAAGTCAAATGTATTTAGCTAGACTGCAACATGCCAAATGCTAATGTAGGTAGCTAAAAAGAGATCTGTGAATCAGATCTCAGCTGTGTAACCTTCAGTCTTGTCCTCTGATTTCATGTTACAGTTCATTATAATGCACATAAATCCAACAACAAATAAAAAGATATCTGATCATGAAAACTCACTCACTCCGTATGACCAAGGCAAAAACTTTGTATCTCATAAGCTCCATCTGAAGGTTTCTTAGGAAACACGGTAACCTGTATAGGAATAGTATGATGTAAACAGGCAAAAAATTTTAATTCAAAAATTCACCTCAATTAATCAGGCACAGAAAAGGAGTCAACTTACACGAATCTTAAAATCCCGATCTGCACTAACAATAAAATGTCCATCTGGTGAAAATTCCTGCAAAATGTGGATATTAGTTCAAGGTCAGCTCCCTGGTAAAATCATATGTGTGCCAACAGATGTTCTAGCCTATATACCAAAATAGTCAAAAGCAGTGAAAGAAGTTTGAAAAATCACAAATTGAGAATTAATTTACCAGGCTAGTGATGATGCTGCAGTAATGAGCAAGCAAAGGCACAGCCTTTTTACTGACTACAGATTGATTTCCATCAAGCTCATGCAAATTGACAACCCAAACAACTCCAAATTTATCAGCAAAACAGACATACAGCCCGTCATGGCTTATTGCAACAGCACTCACTCTTTTCTCTGAACACCTGCAGTATTTAGAAAAAATCAAAGTAATGAGCAACGGTCGCATCTAAAAACAATCAAGTACAGCAAATATCAATAAAAATATCTCACACACACACACACACACACACCCCTGTCTCTCACATTATTTTAAATTTCATTTTCAAAGAAAAGTTACTAAAACAGATAAATGACTCACACAGAACTAATGCAGCGCCAAGTGCGAGCAGACCAAATCTTGACAAGTTTATCGTCGCCAGCTGATACAAAAAGCTCCCCATTTTCACCACCATAACGAATAGCTCTTATTGAATCCTTATGAAAAGGCTCAGTAGAATCATCCACTAAACATACAGCGCAACCTTCTCTGCTTCAACATTAACAGTGATAATAATAATAATAATCATCCAAACAATATCATTATGAAAAAATACTGAAATAGAAAAGGAAAATTTCCTCCAGTATATTAGATGGATGATGAAAGAAAAAGAGGGAAAAAAATGGAACTTACTGAAGGTCGAAGATGCGGAGGTCCGACCCGACAGCGACTGCAACGGACTTCTGGGTCGGGTGAAGGGCAATTAGAGCAGGAGCTACCTCAATTTCTCTGTTGTTGTTTTCTGCTGCTTCAATTTGAGTGTCTTCTTCCGTCTCCATGTTCAAGATCAACCGTTAATGGAAGTTTTGTAGGGATTTTGTTGACGAGACGAACAAAATTTGCAGGGTTTAGGGTGTAGGGTCTTTGAAGTAGTTATAAGCATAAAACTCCTGGCCCAGTCTAGGGCTCTTGGACTTCCTTTCGATTTCAGGTGTAGAGCCCAAAGAGCTTTAAAAAAAAAAACAAAATTTAGAGATTTTTTCATGTTAATTTATAGTTCACATTTTTTTAAAAAACTTTTGTTTAGGCTTGTTTAGAGCTTGCGAGTAGCCAACGAAAATTAAATCACATAAAAAATTTGGCTCAAATTCGACTCGATTATAACCGAATTAAGTTCGAACTAGTTAAAACTCGATTCAATTAGACTCTAACTCGATTTTGTACATTTTGATCAATAATTAAAAAAGACAAACACAACACTTTTAAAATAAGCATTTTTATTTTTTAAAAATTTGACCAAAGTACTTAACAATCCACCGCTCAACTGCTAAGCCATTGAGGAACAATGGGAAATTAAATCTTATAGAGTTTAAATATCTCAGAGTTCAATTTATAATCACACCTTATGACCAATATGAGTTTGAAATTTCCTTCCATTTATATGTTGATAAAATTATATTAATTTTATAAAATTTTAAAAATAAAATAAATTTATAAAAATTGTAAATATTATAATTTTTAGCACTTGATAAATTTGGAATGGTTTTTGGAAGATATTGAAAAAAGCAGCACAAGTATCATCACATTTTACATTGTAATTATGATATCCTTCTTAATAAATTCGTTAGTTGAACATGAACTACTTAAGTACTGCTTCTACTTGGCCAGAGATTTGCAACTATATAAAATAAATGTATGGGGCACAAAGAATAACGAGAAACCGGTTAACCACCTTTTTGTTCAGTTCAAAGGAAAAGAAGGTGTTTGCTAAAATTTCATGTACTTCATCACTTAAAATGCTTCAATACCTTCAGTGTTGCCCTCAAAATAGGAGCCTATCTGAAACTCCCGAGCATCAAAAGGAGAACAAGGGCAATTGGCAATAAGAAAGGAAGCCACATAGAAAAGTTACATTCCTCGTCTCCTAAAAACTGAGGGAAATCATTCAATGCCTTGACAAGAGAACATAATTTTCACAACAATGCAACAAACATGAAACATGGAGACATGAAGAACTAAATTCTCATCTGTGTACATCCCAGAATTGTGCCTCGGCACCTTGACATTGGAGCTGCCTGTCGCCATGTCGGTCTCTCACCCCCAATTGTGATAACATCAACATCCGACTTTGGTTTAACATCCCAATTCCATCGATCTGGGCCAACCACTCCTCCAATCACATATATATCATCTCCCAACCCAATCATGGCAAATCCAATCCTTTTGCGGAACTCGGAAGCTGAAACCACTGCCTTCCTCACTTTACCCTCCTGCTTGAATATCAGTCCACCTCTCATCACATATAAAGCATCCTGAACAACTGCCATTGACTCTTGGAACCAATTATAATCCTCAACTGTCCACCCAGCCCCTACATTATCCAATACTTGCACAGTTGATAAGCCCTTATGCAAGACGTGTACCTTTCCTCCGATAACAACTCCAGTGCATGCTGAATTGTGAGTGCGGTGCAGATCAGGTAACGGGTCCCAGACATCTTTCTCCGGATCATACATTTCCGCTTGAGAAATTGATTTTCGACAACTGGTGAATCCACCTGCAACAACTATCTTTCCCTTCAAAACACAGCATGCAAACATGGCACGGGGCACCAGCATTAATGCACGTGGAGCCCACTGTCGTATTACAGGGTCATACGACCAGACTTCATTGGTTGCAAAGCTTCCATCCTGGTCACCAGTCAATGGGTCTACTGCATCACTACCCCCACCAAGTACAAACAGTTTTCCAGCAGTGGAGACGACACCAAAGTGGGCAAGGTGCCTGACTTTTGAGGGCAGAACAGGAAGAGTAATCCAAAGGTCTCGAAGAGGGTCATAAAGCTGCCAAAAGTTCTCAGGATCAAAAGCACACACGCATAGCATATCTTCTGCTGAACCAACCTCCTGCCGGGCTTTAAACAGCTCAGGGCTATGTATAGCAGCTTTCCATGAACGACAGACAAGCTCTAACTTGGGATGGAGGTAGAAGGGAACTCGTGCAATGCACCTGATAGCGATGGCATCTGGAAGACCATCAATCAGTTCAGACATACTAGTTAATCTTTCACCTTGTCTCAAATAATTCTTCGCTAGTGAATTTGTTGTTGCACTGGTGAAAGTGTTGGTAGGCTATCCGATACCTGGAATGAGCAAGAAAGGTTAATCGAAAATCAAGTCATAGTTGTGGAATTTCTAACATAATGTACTCATAGAAATACACACAAATACTGATAAGAATGAAATTACAACATTTGTGCTTAGATAGCATTCAAAACACTTGAAAGACAATATTTTTAAATCGCCATTATTCCATACCACAAAACTTTCAGTACTTGACATTGTCACAGAAAGGACAATGAGTATATACTCTCATTTCATTCACTCAATCTGTAACAAAACCTATCCATCATAAGTCATAGATCTAGATAGATCTGATTAAATAGAATCTGACTTCATCATCCCCTTCCGAGAAAACTAATGACAATCGAACCAGGAAGAGGAAATGAAAACAGCAAAGCAACAAAGGTATGACAACAAATAATGGAAGTCTCTAGTATCTCGAGTTGCATTATTTTGTAAAACTCAAACAGATACACTATCTTAATATTTCACCCTCAAAATTTCCCAAAAAATATATGGGGCACTAAAATTTCCTTTAAGTTTGGTCTTGTCTCATCTTGTGCAAATGTTTCTCTGATGAAGGTAGCCTAGATTTGCTATCAGCCTTCACATTGTTTACAGTTCTACAATTTAGAATCGTCAAACGTTTAATTGCCCAAAAAAAGCTTAAGAAGTCAACAAATCCTATAGGAGGTGCAACTAAATGTCTATACCTCACAAAATGTATTATAAACTCCAATTTCAACCACTAAGATGATATGATAATATACAATTCTAAGGAAAATTTTCTGATTTGCAGGTCTTATAAGGATAAGCGATTTTCTTCTCTTTGTAGCACATTTGGTTAATAAGAACAAGCATAAGAAAGTCACTTTTCGACAGATTGTTGATGCATGCATAAACATCATCATGATAGTAGATCATAAGTCAACCAACAACTGATATTGTAAAATACTAAAAACAAATGGACCGAGAACTCAAATAACCCACAGAACAAAGACAGAAAAAAGCATTTTATCTTTTCTAGAACTACGCTTGTTGTTTTATGGTCAAATCTTTGTGCAAAATCAACATTTTGTCAAGAACTTAATATAACAATTTAATTGTTAGATTATATTAGGTATATTTGTAATTTGTGACATTCATGATAACAAAAAATATATGTACTCTAAATAGCCTTGCAAGTAAAGCATGATCTACCGCATTGAGTATAGTATTTCATGAAAATATTGGAATTCTGCTGGAAAAATAAAAACACTAACAACTTCAAATGAATCATATATATGCTTGATCCAACACCAATGTGCTTGCATTTTTAGCAACTGAACATCAAAATCAATCCCAAAAAACCATAAATTCAGGTCAGACTCTATCAGCATTCTTCTGTGACATGACATAGAGATTCTAAAATTGTTGATATGATCTTCTATCAAAAGCACATAAATCTATTCAGTAAGAGAGATATTTTCACCATATAAACTAAACATTATAATACAGCCAAAAGAATATTGTCTAATCTAAACAGAAATTGCATAACTAAGGCAGACGATGCTACAATAGTGACATCAAAATGGCTATTGTTTTATATGTCAATAGTGTCCGTGAAACATAGAACACACTAGCCAGTAATGAATGACTGAAAGGCACTACAAAAAATATAAAATATCATAAATCCAACTTTATAAGAAGTGAATGAGTGGCTCAACAAACATCACTTCCATTTTGAAAAAAAATAAGATGTCCCTAATGTGTATAAACTACAAGCATCATGCTCCATTATTCACAGTGTTCAGTCATCCACAATTTCTAGGAACTTTATGTCTCTAACTCTGACATCTCTCAAATTTCAGACAGCAATCACCAATTTTTGTCTGCACAAATCCAAAATATTAAGGTTTTGCAAGACAAAAGAAAAGGAAGTATCATTTATATGGGCATGGTAGACAGTGAACATGAACCAGAGTACACAAATTAATGAATAAGAGACAGAATGAAAGGACAAAAAAAAAAGGCAGCAAAATCACACCCAAATCAAACGGCTAAGAAAAGCAAAAGAAATCACATTATGCTTTCACAAATGCTCAAGTAATACAATCATTTGGATTTTGAATCCAAATGTTACATCGAAATAATCACTTTGCAGGCAATTTTCTTACCTCCAAAAGTAAACAAGAAAGCTTTGATTCAGTAAATATTTGCTTCCAAATTTCTATAAAAAGCATTTAAACGCCTCAATTCCACATTGGGATTTGATAAATACCATGTGGCCAAAACTTCTAGTGTCAGGCCCTAAAAACAAAATTAAAACAGCTTAACTCCTCTAAACTAGCGATTGTACGCATACCACAGCTTGAAGTTCAAAAAACTAAGATACTAGAGTTGCCATTTGCAAAGAATTCTTAAGGAGATTCATTCACAAACACACTCAAGGGCATTGATCATGAAAATTCTATGCACAATTTTGAGACAAGTAAAATATCTCAAGCAATTTCACTCAAGGGAAAAGCCACTAAGCAACAACAGATTCTAATTCTCATACACATACATCTAAGAGAAAGACCTGTGTCACAACAAAAGTTCATAAAACAGATATAGACAGCCAAAAAAGCGAACAAAATGTCCAGCGTTTAACGCATGCGCATCGACACTAAAATTCCAAAATTTTTTTTTTCCCAGTAACATCCAGAGGCATATTTCTAAACAATAATAAACACAAAAGCAAATGCAAAGGGAAATCAATCTAAATTTTCTTGAATTCATAACAAAATCAGAAACAAAAGGACACCAAATTGAAAAAATTAAGACACCGAAACTCAAATCCCAAACACCATCACACAAAAAGAAAAACAAGCAGACAGCGATATCTTAACTTAAAAAGCCAAACCCAGTTGGAATTCAGCAAAAGAAATAACGGGTCATGCAATAAATTCAAAACCAAATCAAAATTCAAAGCCAATTGTGCAGAGTCCTAATTATAAAACCGTTGCCTAAAACAAGAAGAGAGAAAAACACAGAGACACATACACGCACGCACAAAAGACACGGACTTTACCTGAAACAGAAACGAAGAAGCAAAGGAAGAGAAGAAAAGGAAGCGGCGAATTTGGGAGAGAAATCGTGTTATGTCGCTTAGATTTCAACAGAAGAAAAGGAGAGAGTAGCGTAAAGAATTATTGCTTGAAAGATAGTAATTTTTTATAACAAAGTCTTTTAGTTATTACAACGCACAACACTACAGGAACAATAACATTAACACCAATAACAAAATTACATTCAGATTAGATAGACTAGACTCAGGTTTTTTTTTTTTGCCCTTAAAAAAACAGAATATTCCGACTACTGCTGCTATTCTTTTTTTTTCTTTGCAAAATGGCATTCTTGTTATTTACATGGTCGACACGTTCAGTGCACGTGTTTTTTTTTTTCGCTAACCGACGGCTAAACAACTAACCTTTGTGGCATTGATATAGATATCCTGTGTAGGCTATAACTACAAAGCCTTTTTTGACTAAGCTCCAACAACTTCATAACTACAATCATTTCCACCTCGAAGCCCAATATTTGGGGTACTTACTATTACCATTGAAATGTGAATCCTACATCCAAAGTAGTTGGAGGGTCTTGAACTTATTAACTTAGTCTAGTTTTTTTAAGAGAAGGAAATGACTCCGTGATAACTGTTATCAGAGCTAATGCTATTATTTTTTAATATGGGATTTTCAAGAGAAATATTAAGGAGAGATAGGTTTGGACCGTCGAAATATGAAAGTAATATTTTAATATTTAAATACTGCTGGATAGATTCATCTCCCCCAATATATATGGAATCCATGCAACGAAGGTATTGCACAAAGAGAAGATAATGGCTTTATGACACAATAAAATAAACTTTGAATTTTTTACTTAATTATGAACTTATTTATAATTAAGGGTGCCCTTCAAAGAAAAAAAAATTATAAAATAGTTATCATAAATTTTGTGATATTAAATTTTATATTTTTTTATAAAATCAAAATATATTTCCTTATTATTTTATTTTCTAAAGATACATTGTAAGTGATCATTTTGAATGATAAGAATTACAATTATTTTTTTCAAAAAGTTTGCTAAATTTTCAAGAAACTGATCAACTGTCATCATCTTATGAAGTTTTAAGTGTAACTTCTTCGCCGGTCAAAAAGATATATACATCTGTTGAGGCTAATCACATGTGATATGTATAATGTTTACGTACTCTAATCATTAATCAAAGCCCCGACCGTAATCACCATTACACTCTTCGAAAATGCCACATTATCTTTTGTGCCTTTTTTTTTTTTCTTAAAAGAAAAGAAAAATAGTAGAGCCAATCAAGCCTGATCTTGTAAATAATGAGTTGCAATCTTCCATCACAAGTTCATACTAAATGATTGGTCAAGCACTCCATGAGACCAACTACACATTCATATGGACTCTTTCCTAGAAGCTTCTTTAATATATTTATTTATAGACATCTATGCGTTAGGAATTAATTTCTATTGACGTGCAGCCCGTGTTATTTGGTCTGCTGACCAATGTTTTATGGCATACGATCTCATTTGAAATTGATTTTTTTTATTAATAGAAATATTATATAATTTAAATTTTAAAAAACTGTATAATAAGAGTCAATCATTTTTCTTAAATCAATAATGATAAAAATTGAATTCTACATTTTAAAATGCTCTTTAAAATTAATTTTTAACTTTAAATTTGTAAGTAATAAAAAAATGATATGTAAATTTTTAGAGACATACGATTCCATTTGGAATCAATTTTCCTTTTAAAATTTGTAAGTGGCAGAAAAAAAAAATTGATGTGCAAGCAATACCAAGAATCAATCTGAATTGTATTTATTTAGCCAAAAAAAAAAAAATATCTGAATTGTATTTATTTTATTAAAAATTACAGTCAAAACCTCAAAATAAATTCCCAAAAGAATAATATATATGTATGTATGTGTGTATTGGACCGTCTGTCCAAGAAACAAGCCAAAAACCAAATACCAAATACAGAAGGTGATATATAAAAATACATAGAGAGCTCAGAAGGCTGAAGCTGCATATGATGCTGCAAAGAGCAAAACCATGAGCACGGAAAATGTCAACTTGGTGGAATTTCCGGTAGGAGTTCCATCATCTGTTGATGGTACTGTCTTCGATCCATCGCCCCCTGCATCCATTTCATCAACTCAAACTCTGCGCTCTGCTGCTAATTACCATTGATAGTACTATATGAACTAACTTACATACAATAAACAAACTTCTCTTTTTCTGGGTGGAACAGAATTTGCTTTTATTTTTCGGTTTTGAGTGTACGAGTGTCGGTATTCTTATTAACAAGGAGATTAAATATTCAATCTGTAACGTTATCGTACTATATAATATAGTAAGCATCATCTTAAATCAGGTAGAAAGAACAGTAAAATTTACATTTCAAAATGTCCAAGTGGCCAGTGAATCACTCAGCTGATAATAGCTTTTTTTTTTTTTTTTTTTTTTGAAAATAGCTGATAATAGCTTAAGAACTAAAAAGAAATAAAAATTGAATCTTGTACCTGAAGAAGGAGATTCTGGTGTTCCTGATGGGGATTCGGCAGGTGAAGAGGCTGTTAACACATTATTACAAGAAAATGTAAGCTAACTAAAGTCTTAATTGTTTTCCATAAATTTCAAAACAAAATTTGCACAAAAAAAAACTAATAATGATAATAAGAAGAAATGTTAGCCAATCAGGAAAATTAATAATTTCTCACCATTGCAACGACTAATGGGTGGGGTTTGGACATTGCAAGTAGTAGGGAGAGCCAAAGCTTGAGTCTGATTAACATTGACACCAAGTGAAGAGGCACCACCGTTAAGTACCTCACATAAACACTGAGGCTGTGACCTCACCACACTAGCTAGCTGCGTGCAACATTGAGAAGATGGTGTTGATGAGTTTCCTGTTATATAGTTTAGGCATGGAGACAGGCTTATCAGCACATTGGAACAGCTACCCGACTGTGCCATTATCCCCCCTGCCCACCATGTCGCGGCAATGGCAAAGGTAATGAGCATGATCTCCACCTTCCTAGCTTCCATTTTTCTTGCTTAAAGTGTTTGTGAAATGTAGAAAGATGTAAAAATGAGGAATCTTGTCAATAATATATGTAATGTTTCTCTGTTTGTTAATTGTGGGGGGAGATGAGATGGGTTCTGGGTTTATAAGGGCAAGATTGTGAAGAAAAGAGTGGCAGCTGGGTTAATATAGTTCACCAACTTTTCCTACTTTGTAACAGATTCTTTGGTAAGCCAACTTAGCTAGCCTTTTAAGACTTTTATGAAATAAAGTTTAGGCTTATGTGTCTCTATTTGGTTTGGTCAGCTTTTTGAAGCATTTTTGTAACATGTAAATTGAATTCTGACATGAAGCTGATAGGATAATTTGCATTCCACCTACTTGCTTCATGCCTAAGGTATGAAAGAAAGGTCATGTAACATACAAGCCTTGTTTATAATTATTGCGCATCCAACATTCCACTAACGTCCAATCCATGATAAGGGTCGTAATGATATTGATTTCATTACTCTGACTAAAACCCAAATTAAGATTAATCCAGTTTGTTTCATTTATTATATGTTCCAAACAAGCCCATAATTTTGGTTAATCTTATGTACTTCTCTTGATTTTTTTTTCATGGTATGCCTTAAGGCACTATTATAAAATGCATGCCTAACTTCAAAACTCTAGTTTAGTACTAGAATCAGAGTAGATGTATAGCTTTTTTTTATTCTTGCAACAATTACATCAGATAAACGATCCAGTAGTAGTACTACTACAATATAGCTGCAGATGATAGAACCGGCTCTAAATTTTCATAGAAAGATCAAAATCTAATGACATTCGAAGTACATGAAGAAGCAATAAAAATGATGAAAATGGTGAGATGAGGTTGATAGCTTGTGATGCTTGCAGTTGATGTGCCATCCACTGTCTTAGAACCGCCTCCTACATTCATCCATTGGAATAGTGTAAATATGGTCACTAAAATCTCAAAATAGTTATCTTGTCATCTGGAGGAAAATTTTTATTTTGATTGTGCTTGAAGTGGTATCTCATACCTGCAGGAATGCTTGGCATTGATGCTGTATTTGGAGTTTCAGGTGTATCATCAGAAGAATCTGCCGGAGAACTCGATGGAGAACCTAGTGGCGATGTTGCTGGACCATTATTGGCAGCTGAAAAAGTGAAAAAAATATAAGTAACCAAGTAAAACCGATACATCCATATCACGATTCTTCTTATAAACTGTGAGCCTATGAGATAAAATTAATGGTACTGGAGTCAATTTCTAGATCTGTGAGGTTGCAAGTTTGAACCCAGTACCATTGCACTGGCTAACTGGCGGTGTCTGAACATTACAAGCTCCAGGGAGTGATAGAGCATGTGTCTCATTAATGTTAATGCCTAATGATGAGCCACCACCATTAAGCATTGCACAGAGACACTGTGGCTGAGACTGAACGACAATAGGCAGCTGTGAACAACATGAAGATGATGGGGTTGTGGAATTTCCTGTGACATAGTTTAGGCATGGGGCTAAGCCCACCAGGGCAGCAGTGCAACCTGACTGAGCAGTGGCTCCATGACAAAGCATCATCAGAAGGACCAGAAGTCCACCTAATTCAACCCCTTTTGAAGCCATATTGTGAATTTGCTGATTGAATTTGTGGCTAAGGCTAGAAGAATTGTTAGAGTTCTGTGAGTGTAAAGCTTGACAGTAGGATTTTATAGTTGCATGTTAGTGTGGAAGAGAATCATTAGTTATATTCGGATGACCAACTTTTTACTAATTTAGGAGTGGTTCAAATGTTCTAAAACGCTCAACCATTCTTGCTACTTTGAGGTGGAGGAAATATAACAAGTTCCTTATTATAGCGTTATAGGCATAAAAAGATAAAGTCCTTTATTGTTTGGCTTGCTTGTTTTAGCAATCAATATATACTATTATGATATCAGACTATTATGATATCAGAAATGGTGGTCAAGCGTTAAGTTTGAATTCTACGTGCATGACTAGTTTGGCGGCCCACTCTTTCTAACCTGGGATTGTTTGATTCTGATTTAGTATATTTCACTTAACAAGGAGTTCATGCAGTGCTAAACTTAGGCATCCAGCCAATCCGCTGATCTTGTCATTACAAGCAATTCAGTTCGGATGGTAAAATTTTCCCTCAATTGGAATTTATCGATCAGCAAGCATGTAGATATATATAAACCAGGAAATTGGATTGAGATGTTGATGTGGATCAGGTTGCCTTGGAATTTCTGGACGAATTTGATCGAAGGGGGTATGTAATGGTGCTTCAAAGGGTTCTAACTTTCAACTCCGAATGAATCACGGAGCCGATAATACATCAAAACGAAACTGATTTAGAGACCTATATTTGTTATGGGATTTACCTGTAACGGCCCAAGTCTTGGGCCCAAAATTAACTGTTTAAGGCCTCAAAATTGGCTTTAAAGTTTTTTTTTTTTTTTTGAGAAAGGAAATATTATTATCTCAAATCAAAGAACAGTACATCAGCAATAAAAGGGGGTATGAATGAATCCATTCCCTTGATCAGACATGAAAATCGCTGCCTTAGCTATAGAATGGGCAGCAATATTCGCTGATCTCTTAACAAAGACCAACTGACTATTAGACAGTTTTTATGTTTGTTTTAGTATGTTTTTTTGGTTTTTAAGGGTTTTGTCTTGAACCTTGTTTATTTGTCTTATTTGATGTTTGGAGACAGGTTTTGACAAATTTTAATAAAAATTTTTATTTTTCCCAATCTCGTAATTTTTTGAATCAACTAGTTTGATGCCTATTTCTTGACATTTTCGAATCAACAAAAAATAGAAGATTGAATTTCTGGCATTCTCTTGAATCAACAGATTTTCAATTATTTATCCCTAATTTTAATAAGCTTCCGCTACGTCAGATGTTCTTGGAGTCTAAATGATCTCGATTGGCCTTAGCAAATTTGGCAACTTTTAGATATTATATATACGGGGTATTCAGAGTTTAAAGTCACTAGCATGGTGGCCCTATAACAAGTTCTTTGATCAGTATATTTGGCTAGCAGATGCTTTCTAGTTCTAGGCAAGAAATTTGCATGTGGAGTTGGAACACAGAGGTGAAATGTAATGGTTCATTACAGTCTTCTCATTCCATATCTGGTTAAGTATCCTATAACAATGCTTCTGTTTCATGAGCATTTTAGTATTCTTCTTAGTTCTGCAGCTTTTAGCAACTTAACACTGTCGTGGGTCCCTCCTAGTGGAGTGGAGCCCACATGTTTAATAAAAAAAAAAGTCAATAATGGCTGCACCGAAATCGGTGCAGCCTTAAAAGAAAAAAAAATTGTTAAATTTTTTTTGTTTTCTTCTTACATGTATTGCCTATATAAAGGCTTGAACGAGAGAAGGAGGACGTGCACAAGGAGGGGGCAAAGAGCAAAAACAAGCAAAAGAGAGCTAGAGAGAAAGAGCTCTTATGAGGAAAAATTAAGCAATTTTACTTTGTGAGAGTGAGAGAGTTTTTTTAAGGTTTGGGAAATTTTTCTCAAAGGGTGAGTGACAAAATAGTGAGGAAATTATTTTGGGATGTGGGAAACACTTTGAGTGCCACTATTTTGGTGAGATCTCTGTTATTGTATACCTCTAGTGTTAATCTAGAGAAGATTCTCTCTTGTACCTACTATTTTATAGTGGAAGAATTTTTCCGAGTTTGTTCCGTGGACGTAGCCCAACACTAAGGGTGAACCACGTTAAATTTTGGTGTCATTTTTATTATTTATACGGCAGGTTTTACCGCCTATTTGATTAACCAATTGGCTGGTTTAACC